>JAEIIU010056549.1:12413-40033 GCA_018874675.1 Drosophila baimaii
TCTAGTGGTTAGGATATCCGGCTCTCACCCGGAAGGCCCGGGTTCGATTCCCGGTATGGGAAACTTTTTTGTTTAACTTTATTGTATTTTTGTATTTAATTTTACTTTATTTATTGTAATTTAATTTAATTGAGGATTTTTTAAAACAGTTTTAATTTTGTTAATGTTGTTACAATTAGCCGTTTGTTCACAACGCAAAGAACTCAAACGTTTGCAAACAAAATAAGTCTTTGCTACATAGCAGCCAGCCTCCCATATGGTCTAGTGGCTAGGATATCTGGCTTTCACCCAGAAGGCCCGGGTTCGATTCCCGGTATGGGAAGTAAATTTTTTCTTTTTAATATATTTTTATTTATATGTTTTGCAACGTTATTTTTGTTTGTTATAATGAATTAAAACATTGTTAAAGGCATTATTCATCAACTGGGCCAAGTAAATTCAGGAAAAACGGTGCGTACGAATTGAGTTTTCCGTTTATTAACCACCCAATGTGGATGTAAATATTTTTTATAGCTACATATTATATCCGTAATTAGCACACTTATTTGTTTGGCTCTTGTTTGCTTTATTTCGTGTTCGCAATTGCCTAGCGCCACCAAAATTGATGCCAATCGGACACGCTACGAAATAATTTCAGACTGTTTGGAGGGGCAGAGAAATGCCGTTGCCTCGCGTTGGCTTGGCCCAGCTTGTCAATTGCTGATGTTTGCGCTTATAAGAAGAAAAAAAAAAAAACTAGAGACAACCAAAAACGACGAAGAAGGGAAAAACGGTTTCGTTAACAACGGCCAAAGCTCAAAGAGCCAGAGTACTTAAGTTTTGTTAAACCGAAAATTAGACATGCCCAAGCATTGCAACATACTGGCAATAGCAGCAGCAACAGCAACAACGACAATAGCCTGCCGCAAAACGTGTGGCAAGCAAAAGCAACAACAATAAAACGGACACAATGCCTCGACTTGACTGAGTTTTTAACGTTTTTTTTTTTAGATACGGAAAATTGCTTTTTCATTGTTGCAGAAACCGATGTTTGCTTGCCTGCTTTCCGTTGTTGTTTATAAGCATTTGATTGCTGCTGCTGGCTTTGTTGCTGTTGTACTTGGCAAACTTGGAAAATCAATTTTTAATTGCAACAAATTTGAGAGCTCTGCGGGACCGACAGGCAAATTGCGCTCTGGCCAAAAAAGGCAAATTAACGTTTTTAACATACGAAAACAATTGGCATTTTGAGTCAGAAACCAGTTTAACGGTATCGAGCATCAGACATCGAGCAGCTGCATTATCTTTTGAGGAAATGCGCCGAAACATGTCAGAGGAGACAGCAGCAGCAATAAGTCAAAATCTCGACGAGCGAGCAGAGCCATTGAACCGTTGTAATTAGCATACGGCCGTGTGCGTGAGTGCAACTGAGAGGACAATAGGGGCACTTTCGATTATTGAACTTGTCAAATACTCCGAACTATGTGAGTGTGTGTGTGTGCTAATTTTAAGAGTGTCTGCGCAACAAGCGTAACGGTTGCCAGGCGGCAATGGCATTTGTTTATTGTTTTCTTTTCAGCTTACCTTTTTTGCGATGCTTTTAGCTGGAAATCTTCTCCTCTTCCTGTGGTGCAAAGCGAAAAATTAATTTCATTAGAAATCTCTCTTTAATGTGAATCCGACACGATATATTAAAACTACAAATAAGTGTGTGTAAACAAGATAAGCGACACCGCGAAAAACAACACGATATCTAAGGTGCAAAAGAGAGCGCAGAAACGCGAGAGAGAGAGAGAGGGCTTGTTGACGGAAACTCCTGGCACAACAACAACAACACAGGAATAGTGGCGACAATTACGGGCGCCTTATTGATTTTTACTACCACCACGGAGCAGCAGCCCGTGTGTCCGACATTTATTTAATTCAAACACTGCTCTCGTTTTATTTTGCAATTATTTCATTTTTCGCACAGCGAAGAAACACAAAAGAATTTTGCACACACCAACACGAAACTCACACCCACACACACGCGTGCTGCGACGACTTCAATGTCAACTTCACTTCTTTTGGTTCTTTTTTTTGCTCGTATTCCGTACGTTGCTTTTCGGTCTTGCGTTTTTCCTCGGGCGCAGAGGAGGGGCTGCAAGTGAATTACCGTCAATCTGCACGAATCTGCAGGTGGAAGAACACAAGGTAAGCGGAGCGCCAAAAACAAGGTAAACGCTAGAGCTGGATGCGATTCGATACATATCGATTTAATCGATTCATATTTTAGGGAATTGATGTATCGACCAGTCTGGTCACATTAGAAAGCACAATTTATTAGCATTTACCCTTTTTCAGAACCATTCAGCAGCTTGCACCAAGCCTTTCCCTTTTTCAGAACCATTCAGCAAATTGCACTGAGCTTTACCCTTTCACAGAACCATTCAGCAAGATTCAGCAATTTCTCGTTAACATTTAAAAAAAACTCAAGGTTGAAAGCCCTTTACAATAAAAACACAATTTTGCCTAATGTAGGTTATTTATTTAGAAACTGACTAGCGATCTCAACCAGAGTTCCTGTACCGCCTTCTGAAGCAGTGGCTCACATTGGGCTTTACGCCCTGGCAGCGATTGTTCCAGGCCACCCACGCAGAGAATCCCTGCTGCTGCCTTATGTACTTGGCGCAGGCAATGGAGTACCTAATGTCGTCGCTCAGCAGCAGGCGACAGGGCAGCCGACAGAGATCCGTGGAGGGACGACCGTCCGCGGGCTTGCACCAGTAGCGATCGTTGATCTGGAACAGACCCCAGTCCACGGATCCGTCCACATTCGAGGGATTGATTGCCCGCGTGTTGAAGGAGCTCTCGCCCTCGACAAGGCACAGCCAGTCGGGCAGCTCATTGTAGGGCATGCCATAGCGATAGAGTTGCCTTGCCAAGCTGCATCTGCCCACCTGACGCGCTCCAGCCGGTGATAGCGATAGGAATAAGGATAGGAGGAGAACCAGCAGCAGCAGCGGAAACGGTCGCATCTTCGCACACACAATAAGCGGCTTTAATTGGGGAACCATGGCTTTTATAGCCTGGCTTTGGGCCAATCTAATTTTTTACAAGCACTCTTACTTGGGACAGCTCTGAAGTGTGGCCCACACTTGAGCATAAATTATGAGAACACTCGGCGGCAAGGTTTGGGAATGCTTGTGCGAACTTTTAGTATAAAATAAACCTTCACTTTGCTCTTAAAACAGAAATGCATCCTGAGTCTGGATTAATTTTTTCTCAAGCTTTAAGTTAAAGGGTTTATCTTTCTTGTACTAACTTTAAGCAAAGAAAGATTCGGGCTTAAGAGTTAGTATTTTCTAATATAAAATCATGGCAAAACTGGAAAGTTTGCTGTTTATTTTGGCATGTGTTGCTAATAATATGCCAAACCTCTTAATTTCTTAAGCAAAAATAATAATTAGCATTTCAATGGAATGAATGATGGTCTTGTATGGTCTGAATTTAATAAAAGAAGAACAGGCTATAAATATATTTTAATGGGAATCTCCAATGGGTGAATACGTACTACAATTTCTCTAATAATTATCTCCACTTTCAAGCTTAGAAGCTTTTTACCGAAGTCCTTGAAGTATGTCACATATCTCATAATAATAATACCCTGAAGTTCCTTGAATTTTTATCAAAAAAGTAAGGGAGGTAAAATCCCCAAAGCTATGCTACATATTTTTGTTTTAAGGAATTATAACAAGGTATCTTATAATCACGGCACTTGAGATTATAGTTTTTTTTATTGATTCTTCTATAAAAAAAGCTACAAGCTACAAAAAGACATACAAAATAGTCAAAAAAGTATCTTAAATATAATGGTAAACCTCAACTTTGCAGATCAGTGTCGAATCGACTTTCGATTCTCGATCTCGATCATGGAGCAAGCAGCAGGCCGATCGATCCGGCCAGTTTTGTTAATATATGGAGTGGGAATCGCGCGCCATTTAAGCGAGCGAGGCATCATCTGCCGCCTGGCCCCAGTTTCACTTTCAATGGGTTCTTTTGTGCTCTCAGGTATTATATAACCATATATAACCATTCGTATTGACAGCTGGAAGGGGCTGGCGCACTTGAGATCGCGTGTGCGCGCCAACAATGGAACAATCAACCGACAGAAAAGTCGTTCAACTCTCGGACATCTCGTTCTCTTGTCTCTTAAAAGATGCGTACAAAAATAGGCAACGAAATCGCGCTACAAACTACATAGTAACTTAATCTAAGGTTGTGGGTCAACGCATCTCCTGCAGCTCCTGGTCGGGCGGCAGATACTTAATGTCCTGTTCCGCGGGCGGCTGGTAACCCTGCTTGGGCAGATACTGTTGCTTCCTGGACGTCGGACGCACTACTATGTGTGCCACGCAGGTGCAAAGGGCGGCGATGGCAAAGTACTTAAAGCTTTCCCGTCCTCCTAGTTTCTCGAACATCAGGCCACCGACCAAGGAGCCGATGGAGAAGCCCAGACCATCGTCCATTCCGGCCATCAGACCCTGAACAGTGGCCGAAGTTCCTGGAGGCGCCACCGCCGAGGCATAGGCCACAATGCAGGTGTAGCACAGGGCGTAGGTGATGCCCTGAAAGAAGAGTTCCACGCCCACGAGGTACCAGGGATTCGGGATCCAGGATATCAGCGCCAGCCGCACTGCGTAGAAGAAGAAGCACATGCTCATGCAGTGGACATAACCGAGCTTCTTGATGATCTTGCCGCTGTAGAAGAAAAAGGGCACCTCGCCGGCCAGGCACTCGGCGGCCACGACCAGTCCCTCGATCAGCTTGATCTGATCCATGTAGCCTGTAACCTCGGCCACCTGCTCCAGGTGCCAGAACATGAAGTAGATGATGAAGGAATCAATGATCCCAGCAATGGTGGCAAAAAGCAGGAAGACGACGATAGGTGGCTGGCGCACCAGCTGCCAGACATCGCTGCCAATGGTCTTGGAGCCGCCCAGTTTCGGTAGCTTCAGCTTGGACACGCTGAACAAATCCAGCAGGCTGAACACGCACATGATGATCAGGGCCGGAGTCAGGCTCTTGACCGCATCCGAGGTCCACCAATTGACGACGATGCCAGCCAGAAGGGCAGTGGCTCCGAAGCCAATGGTGCCCCACACACGCTGGGCTCCGTATTTGTCCTGTTCCTCCTCGCCCAGCAGGTCAAAGCAGCAGGCATCCGATATGGAGTTGGTCACATTGAAGCCAATGGTTCCGACGAACAGCAGGAACACGAAAAGCCAGAACTTGCCCTCGCCATAGATGCAGGAACCCACATGCTGAAGCTCACAAGATGCATTCATCCCTTCGGCGGGACTGGGCTGTGACGCTGTGAGGCAGATGTGATAACTTTCGTTGCCATGGCGCAGATTCTCGCTGAGATTCAGCCCCACCTCGGGAGCCACAATCAGAGCTGTATATAGATCCCCTCGCTGAGTGCATTCCGCCTCGTGAGCCGTCTGGCAAAATGCTTTCGAGGTGTAGATCATGGGACTGCACTCGTGCAGATCCGTCAGCAGCGTCACATTCCAGCGTGCACTGCCCTCCTCCAAGGGGATGAAGTGGGTGTTGCCCGGCAGGAAGTAGAAGCCGGCATAGGCCAGGGTCATGATCAGGATCAGCGAGATGAAGATGAACTTGCGCAGACTCTGTGGGGAGGGGTAAATCACATGTTAAATGATTCTAATCTGGTTTCCTAGGTGTCCCCTCATCTTACCGTGAAGTAATCCACAAGGAAACCCACCAGGGGCTTGGCCAGGACATATAGTAGGGGCAGGACGGCCATTATGTAGCCCATCACATCCGGCGGAATGCCGATTTGCTTGCCTATGACCGCCAGTTGGGGCAGTATGGGTCCCATGGCTACATGGATGAATGGTATTTGGTTTAGAAAGTTTAGAAATATAATCTTTAAATAACTTTTCAAGGTATGTTTGACAAAACAACAATAATTATCTGATTATTTTTGATTTTGCAATGGTATTGCATCAGGATTTCTCTTTCCCAGTTTCGATAATGCCTCAGATAAGAGGTAATATACCAAGAAATGATAAGAATCTCACCAGTTCCGTGAAATATATTCTATTCTTGGATCCTTGGGATCCATTGGCCAAACTCACCTGCCATGAAAAAGAAAAAGTGTGCCTTGATGGGCAGCAGACGCCTGTTGAGTTGCACCATCCTTAATTAATTAGTGTCCAGTCTGTTGTTATTTACAGCCTAAGCGGTATCACAGTTCAAATATGGCCAGGCCAATCCTCAGTTGATTCTAAGCGAGTGGAGGTGCTGCTCCGCCTAGATAAGATCATAATAAGCGTTCGCCGTTCGACGTTGTCGGGGGAGAGTCTGTAAATAGCCGGCAATATGGATGTAAATCAGAAACTGCTATAGGAGTATCTAATCTGACCGCGTCTGGCTCTCTCTCTCTCTCTCTCTCAACCGATAAGACCCAAGTCAGCCAGACTTTATGGAAGGCCTGTAATCGTTAGCATAAAAGTTCAAAGAGATAAGAGAGCACAAAGCATAAGTCTTAGGGAACCCACAAATCTTATCTGCGACACCTAAAAAATGATTAAAGCTCGCAGCCAGGTGATAAAGAAGTTTAGTTTTTAGGGCCTGCCATAATAAATATGCCTTTGGGGCAGACATTCGCCCTGTGAAGATTTCCACTTCTGGGCTCCAACTCAATTAGTTGTTGCTGGGTATGTAAAGCCCCAATTGAACTTGACTTTATATACACTTTTTGTTTGGTTTAAAAAAACAGGTTTACAGGCAAGTAAACTTGGCACACATAAATTTACGATTTGTGTTGCCAAACCGCAGATTATTATTAGCCATTTTGGCAGCTATAACATTTCCGAACATCAAATTAGTCATTAGTCAAATACAAATTACAAGAAAAAATGGGAATTTCTCAGTTATAACAAAACACAGAGTGCGTGACAAGTTAACTTGAGTTAGCTTAACTGAGTTACAACCAGGAAGCCCTAGAAGTGTTTGAATTAACCGTGTTAAGTCGTTGAAAACAATGGCTTTGGCACTGCACAATTGTCTACAATGGCTATAATATAGTAATTAATTAATAATCTGTGAAACAATGAAAGCTTAACACCCACAAGTACTGCGATTTTCCCGAAGATTGATTTATATACAGACAGGAGGAGGAGGAGGCCTTCGTACGCGGAGAGTGGCGGCCAGCGACTGAAGAAATTTTTGCTCCAATGCCTTGCAGTTTGCATGGAAACTGATAAGTCAGTCGGTTCTGCTCCAACCGATAAGAAATCCGTCAATCATATGGTGCGGGCATACTAACATATATAAGAGAGGGAGGGATTGATAAAAGCCAGATTAGGTTAGGGCTTCAAGTTCAGGTAGAAACCTTAGGGGAGTGTCTCTGTCTTGGCCAGGTCTTCCCCGGATTCCCCCCCAGACAGGTGCTAATCAATCAGTTGGCTATCCATCCAAAAACCCCGCTTGACTCATCAGCTGTGCGTAGTTGATTATTATTCCGCTGTTTACTCGCGATCTCGTTCTGCAGCTCGGGCTTGGGGATCGCTCGGATCGTTCGGATCGTTCAGATCGAGTTTTACTCGCTGCCGGCGGAGAGGGCTGTCGTTTAGTCGCCGTCGATCTTCCATAGAGCGAGGTTCGGGCTCTCAAGCCGCATTTTTAAAGCTAAATCAACCTAACTGACTTAATCCAACGATCTCGATCTCTCGCGGTTTGACGCAATCAAGAATGCATTGGCTCACACCGATTTTGGTGGGGCTGTTCGCCTCGTCCTTATCAGTATCGATGTTGTGCGTGGCTCTGGTGCCCCCAGACGATGGCAAATGTAAGTGTGGCCCCAAAAAGGGGGGCGGTTTGTGCTTTAATTACAAAAATATAAAAACAATTTGTGGTTTTAATTATGAATTAATTTACATGAGTGATAAGTGTGCTTGTAAGTGTGGTGACTGAGAAAGCTGGAATCAGCAATGCCATCAATTACTCGCTTATTAAAAGCGAAATGACAAGTGTAAGCGGGGAAAGAGTAATTGAATTAGAGAGAAAAATAAGCTAGAAAGGTTATTCTTTGGAATATAATTGGTACTAATCTTAGTTCTTGTTTTTTAAACAACTTAAAAAAAGAAATTCCACCCTGAAAGGTTGTTTAGTTATTTTCTAAGCAACTTCTTTGATTAGAAGTACTAAAAGTTCGTTTATAAAAATAAATATGGCTTAAATTCACAAGAAAAGGTATTTAAAACAAACGAAAGATTATAAATGCCTAATTACTTGTTTTAATTATCATAAAAGCAACAATATAATATGCAGAAACTTCGTATAAAATTAAATTTGTTACCTCAAGCCTCAAAATATTTATTATGTAAACTTCCTGCCAAGTCACAGGCCGCCATTAAAAAATCCACAAAATAATTCAGCCATCATTATTCACTTTCAAACCGAAATGCACTGCGGGAGAGCACCAGCAGCGGCAGCAGCAGCTGACCTTGGCCACTCCACTGGACCGGCTGTAATCAAAAACCCGCTAGATTGAGGGGAGACAGTTTCACACCTCAAAAAAAAAAACCTGTTCCAACCTTGAAGCTTGCGTGCTCCACTGCCCAAAACTCCTGCCTCGCCTCACCCAGTTCCCGTTCGCCGCTCTGTTCCAATTCTGCGAATGCACCCGAAGCCTGTCTCTTTTTAAAGGTTTCCCACCTGAGGGGAATTTTTAATTTTGAATTTCAAGAAACACAAAATAAACCCATGATAACATCTTTTCCGAAAACTGCATGCACTGACTGGGAATAGCCACCCGAAAGCTACCAAAAAAATAAAGATAATCATAATTAATGCCGCCTGTAGGGAAACAGGTTTTTTTTAGCCGCTTACTATATACTTAATACTCAAATTAGTGACCAAACTTAATGTATTCACTTGCTCCTCCTCCTCCTCCCTCTCGACAGTACGGGTTTGCGTGGTGGAATCGCGCGGCAATTATCGGAAAACCCCCAAGTTCTGTCCGCAGCTGAAGGCAACGAGCAACATAGAGTGCGTCATCGGCGTGGACCGGCTGGATTGCGTGCGACGCATCCACAAGGGCACGGCCCACTTTGGCGTGCTCACCTCCGAGGATCTGGTGGCGGCACGCTGGGCCAGCGTCGAGATCCTGGTGGCCAGCGAGCTGCGATCGCACGAGTCCAACTTTGAGTACGAAATCGTGGCCGTTGTGGATAACCAGGCCAACATTCATAGCGTTCATGATCTTCGCCGGGCCAAGTTGTGTCATCCGGGCTACGGGTTGGGCAATCACTGGACCGAGGTCCTGGCTAATGTAAGTCATCTTCAGAGGAAGTTGCTTGAGTTGATCCTTAAGTATTTTTCGGCTTTCTTTACAGTACTTTGAGGCCGCTATGGTTTCCAGGACCTGCAATCCTGAGCTGACCGTCACCGAGGATCGTATTGCCTCCACTTCCAGGTACTTTGGCCCCAGCTGCAAGGCCGGTCCCTGGGTGCCGGATCCCAAGCAGGATCGCATCCTGAAGAGCCGCTATCCCTCGCTCTGTGAGATGTGCTACGATCCCACAAGCTGCGACCAGACCGACAAGCACTGGGGGCGACGAGGAGCTCTGTATTGCCTGACCAGCGGCGGCGGTAACGTGGCCTGGGCTCGTCTGGATGATGTTCGCAGTCATTTTGGGGTGAGTATTGAGGGAGGAGGGAAATAATCAGCCTTAAATAAACTCTAATATCCACTTCTCCCCCCAGTTCTCTGGCATTTCGGCTCAGGCCAATCCCTCGGAGTACAGCTACCTCTGTCCGGACGGGCATCTGCAGCCAATGAATGCCACGCAGCCATGTGTTTGGGTAGCCAAACCCTGGCCCGTGGTGGCTGCCCGTCGCTCTCACGCCGCCCAGATCCAGCGCCTGGTCACTGGACTGAGCCACGACGAGCCGGAGAGCTGGCAGAATGCACTGCTCAGCCTGCTGGAGACATACCATACGTTCACGGTGCCGCTGGACAATGTGATATCGATCGATGACTACCTGGACCAGGCCACCGGCTTCCAGTCGGCTTACAGCTTCCCGGAATGCAATCCTCCGCGGTCCATCGTCGTCTGCACGACGTCGATCATTGAGCACGTCAAGTGCTCCTGGCTGCAGGAAGCCGCGCAGGTCTATGGCGTCCAGCCGAACATACAGTGTGTGCGCACCATGGAGTTGGATCAGTGCCTGGACAACACCAAGTTCAAGGGCACGGATGTGGTGCTGGTGGATCAGGATATGCGGGTGAAGGCGCAGAGGGACTACAATCTGGTGCCACTGCTCTACGAGTTCGCCGAGGACATGCACAATCGGTATGTGACCATTGCCTTGGTCCACAAGGATGCCAAGCTGGAGAGCTTCAAGGATCTGCGCGGCGCACGTGCCTGCTTGCCCTCGTACGAGGGAGCCGCTCATCTTGCCGTCCAAGAGACCATAGTGAATGCCACCGGCAAGGTGCACTCTCTGCACTCCTTCTTCCACCGCGACTCCTGCCTGTGGCATCCGCAGCAGGGAAGGCAGTGTCCGCTGCACTATCAGGGCGACGAGGGCGCCCTACGCTGCCTTGCCGAGGGCGGCGAGGTGGCCTTCCTCAGCTCCGATGTCTACAATAAGTATGTGAGTGGCAATCTCACCGCCGACTGGGTGATGCGCAGCAACTACAAGAATTTCCGCGTCCTGTGTCCCTACGGGGGCATTGAAAAGCGCTCGAATTTCAAGTACTGCTACCTGCACTGGACCACCCGTGGTCACCTGATGACGCACAATTCCTCGGTGACGCGACACAATGAGATCTACAACTCGCTGCGCGACATGGATCAACTGTTTGGCCGGAAATACAAGAGCGAGACGCGTCCCTTCACTCTCTATGGTGTCTTCGATAACAGGACCAATGTCCTGTTCCGGGACACAACCGATGGACTGCTGGGCCCGCAGGAGCTGCATCGCGACAATGCCAGGCGGGTGATGGAGCACATCTACGATCGGTATGCCACAACGCAGTACTACAAGAACTTTGAGGAGAGTGGAGCCACGAAGTTCGGCCAGAGTGGGGCGTTGATTATGCTGTTTTGCTTCCTGGTTACGCTGTGGAATCGTTTCGTCTAAGTGGACTAGTCCCAAGCTCAAATCTAATCTTATTTATTGTGATATTACGCTAAATTTAAGTTAAGAATAAAAAAGTAGCTTCAACCAGGGCTGTATCACCAAGTTGGCGCTTCAATTTGATTTCGATCAACGATAGCTGTATGGATTATCGATAATCCATGCGATAGTTTTATTTAACTCAAGAGATTTATCAATGGCGGCTGGGCTGTGCAGCTTTCAAAGCTAATTGATAACGGTTATCAAGCCCTAGTTTACAGCAAATATAAGCTTTTTTGTTAATTTTAGTTAATACCTACCAGTTGCTTTAAAACATGACAGCGCTTGCCAACACTGGACGGCGAACAGCTGTTTTTGTTATTCCTGCTGCTTTGTTGTTGCTAAGTCATGTTGCCAAGGAAACAGGAAAACAAGGAAAAATGTCACAACTGAGCAGGTGCATTGCAATTGATTAAATTAACGTGGCATTTCGGCTTTAAATTAAGCAATTTATAGCTTTATTTCGGTTACTAAAATGTCGAAAAATGCTACGCGTACCAGCAGTAAATCGAACGTAAGCCAAGCGGGACACCAAAAATCACCCAAAATCTGGACTCGAAAGCACCCACAAATCTTTGGCTTTCTCCATTGATTAGTACGCAGCCAGGGATTTCAACTTTTTGGTTTTTTTGCAGCTTTAATTTGCACTTAACAAAGACACAACCAGCGGAGCACTTCTATCTGCACTTAATCATTTGAAACCGTTTTTTAAATGTATTCTTCAGGTTAACCACCACAACAGCATCACTGCGAATTAGTGCACGCACCAGCATTTTATTAATGCCGTAGATATGTGTAATAGCGTTCAATTAAAACTAATAAACGAACCGATCGCAACACACAGAGAAAATTCTTTTGTTTGGATTACGTGGCCAGTGTTGCCAAGTCCTCTTAGGCAGTGCTGAAAAACGAGCAGAAGTCGTTATGATTTCAAAATTCAATTTAAATTACAGACCCGCAACGAACTATTGCCCAGGAAAGCCACAAAATCACCGGCAACAAGTGGGACAGCGACCGCAGCAACAAGGGAATCAAAGGAGCGAAGGTCACTGGTTAGGCAACCGGAAAGTCAGGAAGGTGAAAAAATTGCAAGGAAAACCGCAGCAACAGCCCAACCTTCGACCAGCAAAAAGCCGGCAAACCCTGTAAAAAGCAAGGAGGCAAGGGAACCCCTAAGCAAAAGGACCACTCCATCCCCCGGAGCATTGCGTGCAAGTAGCCGGCTAACACCCACGACCAGCAACCCGCCCTCCAAGCCCAAAACCAAGGTCCCTGTCTCCAAATCCAAGCCCAATGCAGTTCTGGACACTTATCACAGTGTCACGGTGGCCTCGCCACCGCAAAAGCGCAGAGAGCAGGCAAAACAGGAAGAGCCAGCTGGAGAAGAGTCCCCACCTGCTCCGGCCAGAACCCGCACCTTTACGCGCACCCTGCAGCCCGAGGAAGTGGTGGTTCTCAAGCGAGAATCAGCCAAGCAGCGCAGTGAGGTGACCAAGCCGCCGGATACAGAGCCTGTCAAGCAACCTGTGGCCTTTGAAGTGAAGTTCGAGGAGGAGAAGAAACTCGACCAGGAATCGGATCATTATTCCGATGACTTTGAGTCCTACGAGTCGGATTTCGAGACAGATGCCAGCACGCCCGAGGAAGATGAAGAAGAACGGGAGGATAAAGAAGAGCCACCATCATCCGAGGCGGAGCAAGAGGAGGAGGACGAGCCAGAGGTGGAGGAGGAGGAGGGGGAGGAGGACTCTGAGCCCACCCAAAATCCCATCACCGTGATCCCGCGCGACAGGGATCAGGAGCGCAAGCTAGACTCCGGTCACTACGAGATGCACCTGCGCCGGAATCCCCTCCATCAGCAGCAGCAGCATTATGATAGCTTCGATACCAACTCCATGGCCAACTCGGACCAACTGGACTCCGGCATCAGCACAAACGGCGGTGGAGTGGATAAGCCTCGGAGTGGGGAAGAGTGCAGCAACACCTACTACGGCGGCTACTCCGGCTTCGTGTCCCATCCCGTGATCAGTCGCCGCGGCGAGGAGCTGATGGCCAAGCTGCGCTTCGACCAGCTTAACTACCACCTGTTCGAGATGAAGCCCCTGAGCTACGAGGGATTCATGCAGAGCTACGGCAAGCTGAATGCCTGCCAGCTGGCCACGCAGACGGAGTCGCCGCATATGGACGGCGAGTGCCAGACGCTGGAGGTGCACACGCGCAGCAGCTGGACGCAGCATCCGCCACACTATGGCGGTCAGTTGGTGCTCAGCTGCAGTGGCGATGCGGAGACGGAGATGGAGACCCCGAGAGCCCAGCCTAGAGATGAGTACGAGGAGAGTCTCGCCCGCTTGGAGCGGATGCATCGCGTGGAGCAGGCACGCTCGCAGCAGCAGCAGAGTCGAAGATTGGCCAAGACCACGGATCTGGAGCGACTCAATGCGTTTGTGCACAAGGCCGCCCGACTGATGGGTCGCGTGTTGGAGGGCAACAAGAACCAGAACCAGAACCACACCAGCAGCAGCAGCAGCAGCCGTGCCAGGAATATACCCCTCCAAACCGGACTCCTGAATGCCCTGCCCGTGCGACGAATCTTTGGAAGCTCTGCTGGCAACGGACAACTGGTGGTCACCGTTCACCAGTGTCCCCAGGAGAGCAACGTGTACAGCGAGGACTTTGCCAGCCTGCTGATGGTTTGGTCGCTAACCAATCCCGGCCAGCCATTGCGCCTGCTCTCCACCTGGGCAGAAGTTAGCCGGGTGGCGCTCTGCAGCGAAACTCCCGACATTGTGGTGGCCGGACTCCGAGACGGCAGTGTGGCCATGTGGGACTTGCGCGAAACGCACAGCTACTGCTCCAAGCTGGATGGCCATCTGACCCACTTTGCGGCCACACAGTCGGTGGTTCCCATGCTGGAGCAAATGCAGCAGATGCAGCAGGTAACAGCTGCAATGGATTTGGGAGCCGTTGTGGATGTGCGCAGCTTTCGGTCTCAATCGAAAGGCGCAGGAGGATTGGCCACAGCGGGGACTCCGTTTAGGGAAGTGCAGGTGGGATACTGAGACCTCATATAGAGCCTTTTAAGGCACTAATCTCTTTCCCAATCCTTTGCAGTACGCCGCTCTGAACGACTCTGGCCTGCTGACCATGTGGACTCTGGTGGAGGGAGCTGGATCCAGTAATACCAACGAGTTCAGCTCACCGTGGGCGCGGGTGAAGCTCCTGCAAAGCGCCAGCTGTGATCTTAGGAGCTACCTGGAGCGACGCCTCCTGAAGAGCAATACGAGTGCGTACGAGAAGACCAAGAGCCTGTTCCAGGGCAACATCTACAGCGACGACCTGCTGCGTGAGCTGAACGAGACCCAGACGCTGACCACTGCCCTGCAGGGACAGGGATTGCAGGGTATGCGCTTTACCAGCATCGATACCGGGAGCGATCTCATCTACGTGTGCACCAACCGGAACTTTGTGCTCTGCTGCACGCGGAGCCTGAAGCCGGAGCGCTTCACAAGGATTGCCGTGAACGAGAGCAGGTTTCTCTTTCCCACCTCGCTGTGCGTGCTCTCCAACGAGAGCTATGTGGCCGTTGGACTGTCCAATGGCTCCGTGATGATACTCAACTGCAATCAGCGGCAAAGGCAGCGCCAAAAGACAAGCCAAAGACCTATGACCGGCCATCCGCCGGCCACGGCTGAGCCTGATCCTGAGACTGGCAAATCGTGCGCCATTCAGAACATCATACTCAACGAGCGGCGGTCCTTTGACCAGCAGATGGACTCCGTGGATGGCAGCAGCTACGATCCCAGACCGAATACGGCCTTGGAGCTGATTGAGCGACCCAGGCGCTCTTACGAAATGCGGGTCTTTGACCAGCAGTTACTCTTGAGCGGCAGCGGTCTGCGTCAGCATCTCGTTCAGGCCCTAATCCTCTCCAGCGATGGCTGGCGACTCTCGGCTCTGACCAATGGCTCGGTTCGCACCTACGACTTCTATCGAGACAGGGAGCTGTTGGTCAGCGGGGAGCAGCCGACGGAGAGTCGTCTTAAAGTCATGGATATAGCGGGCGCTCGCAGCTCTGGAAACGAGCAGCACCTGCTCATCCTGGACTCCGCTGGCCAGGTGCAAATGCAGTCACTTGATCACTAGTTTGTTACTTATTTTATAATTATTTATATGCCTATATGTTGAACTCATTTTTGCAAGCAAATAAAGTCGATATGAACGAGCAGGTTTTGGGTAGAACTTCAGGGAAACTGACTTCATAACCTCCACAGGAACTGGTATTTTATATGTATATAGGTTTTCAGTCGTTCCTCTCAGGATTACCTCAATCAGTCCCTTACTGAGCTAAGTATTTGGAATATTCCCAACCAAAAACATTAATTTCTTCAGTTTATCCAAACTATTTTGTAAATTACTTTAAAAGACCTTCCGTCGGAGTTAACAATTAGTCAGTGATGCCAAAGAAAGGGCTATGTGTCCTTTTTGCTTACCTAGTTCGTTATATTTCTAGGCTAACTAAATAAATTTGGCTGCCGAATCTTAACACAAGTGGTAAAATGGAATTCACAAGTCCGTATTCCGGAATCCATTTTGTAAAAAAGCGCTAAACTTGGAGTTCAATCCGTAAGCGGAACTTCGCTGATGAGACCATTCGTTGTGGTCGAAACAGCTGTCCGAAGATACCTCGCTTACAAAGCTCTGTGTGCCTGATCTGACATATAGTATAGTGGTGTCTATAAACAATTAGACCGATCTAAAGACCTCGAGTTGGCTAAATGCTTCATTATTAAATAAAAACTATATTAATTTCACTTAAATAGTCACAGATTTGAAATCCATTAAACAAAATAAGGACTTATGTAGCATATTTTTCGACAGCTTTTCTATTGATTTAAGAACCCTAGCTAGGGGTGTGTGTTCTGATTATTATTTCCTAGTTCTACTAGTTATTTCAAGAATAAGAATCAATAATCTTAAAATCTCTTCATTTAAAACTCCAAAATATAAGATTTTTTTATAACTCTCCTAAATATTTCACTTTCGACTATGTTAAAATAAGTTGTAGTAATATTTATAGTTTAAACATTTATTAACAAAAATCGACATAACCAAAAGAGGATCTCACTTCTTCGCACTTCACTTTTATGTACAGATATCCTTTAATTTCTTCCTGCTCCTCCTTCGATCTTACACCTGCCTGGCCATGGACAACATCCCGCCTGCAGTGGTGGCCCCCAGGAGCTGTCGCACCGTCTGCAGCTCGTCCCTCAAGGCCAGAACCTGGGCCCGCAGTATAGAGTTCTCCTGCTCGAGCAGAGCCGCCCGGAAAGCTATCCGATCCTCGCGAATTTTCCGGGCATCCCTTGACTTCTTGGCCGCCTCGTTATTCCGCTTGCGTCTCTCATAATACTTGGCATCCTTTTGGGCATCCGGAATGGGTCGCTTTTCGCCGCGAACCCGTCGGTGCATGAAGCCCGGAAACATTCCGCCTCCCATGACTCCCACGCGATTGAGCTCCATCAGCGGAAATTCCAGGGCCTGAAGGGCGTGACTCGGCGGAGCAATGTACTCGAAGGCGGGTAGAGTGGGAGCCACCGATCCGGGAGACGCCTTGGAACCGGGGATCAATCCCGGAAATCCCAGGCCCGGCAGCCGGAGACTGTGAGGAGGGGGAAACGGATACGACGACGACGACGGCGGCTTCTTCTTGGGCTCGAAGTCCGCCTCCAGGTCAGAGTGCAGCGACAGCGTTTCGGTGACATCCAGGATGGGCGACTGGGCTGGCGAGTGCATCCTCTTTTTCGACATCCGTTCGCGCCAACGACCGCGTTGTGTCTGTGTCTGAATCCCTCGCTGAGTTATGGCCCAAGCCAGTCCTGGCGACCACCGCCTGCCGCCTGGGCCGCGGTAATTATAGGTTCTTGTCACACAACAACCCCACACACCCAGCCCCACCCACCACCCCCTGTGGCCATGTGGGGCTAATTCTAAGCCAGCCACAGCCCTCCTGTTCCCCCTGCCCCGCCCGCGCCGCCGGCTGATTCAACCAATCACGCAATGTTGACGGTAATTATTCGTCAAATACATGACACTTGGCCGGGGCCGCATGGCATTTATTTGTGCTGCCCGGTTACAAGGACTTCATATAACTGGTTAGCCAGATTACAAACCCCCAGATCCCCCCGACTTGGCCAACTGTTATGTGGCGGGGCGGAAAAGAGTCCTTTGCCGGCGCTGACCAATGAGCGTGGACGACGGGACACACGGCAGGTGGAAGGCGGCCCGGCTATCGACCGGCATTTTGTGGGCGAATGTTACTCGGATAAGTCACGGTAATAGTCTGAAAGAGGCGTGGTAAAGTGACCAGAAGGTAATGCACTCGGGTGAAAATGGGCCATGAGGGTTACTGAGGGACTGGTGCTTGTAGCCTCCCATTAGTTTCTGATTTCTCTGGTAATTCAGAAACCTGGGCTTGCCTCTTTATATGTTTTGTATTTGTTAAATAGTAAGACTTATAACATAAAGAAAGAATTCGAAATCAATTGTAAGAGCGTTAAAAACTTAATTGTTAAAATTGCAATTAATTTGTTAGTCAAAATATTTCGTAGCATACTTTTAGACACAGTTTAAAATGTTTTCAAATCCAAAGCACCTTTTGTACAAGGTTTTTCAATGTTACTTCTTTTTCTGTTTCATTTAAGACCAATCAATTAATTCTTTCTTTTTATAATCTTATTTTTTAATACGAATTTTATGAAACCACCTTCCCTATCTTATATATCTTTAAACTAAATCGATTTTATTATTTTGCGGTCACAACCCAGAGGAAATCTGCCCTGTCAGCCCAGCTCATTGTGCCCCAATAAGTTATCCTCCAGCCTATCAAGACATCAAAAAAGTTTACCCAACTTCAATTTGATCGCAAGCATGACTCTCGAAAAAATCGAATAATTTGCATGTCCCCATATTTGATATATTTCTAACACATCCAGCATATAACCATAGATATGTGGGCTTCGGTTGTCTGGTTCTTCAACCCGTTACCCTTTTCCGGTTGAGAAAGTGTCACCTGTTTGCCAAGCCAAATTGGCAGTTTGGCGCACGGGTCTTCCCCTTTTTCCGTTTCCCCTTGCCACCCGTAACCGGAAGTCGCATCCTTATAACGTTTCATAATGTATGCGCTAATTTATTATCTGTTGGCAAAAGTTGGGACCATAGTTAACGTTAACCCTTTGACTGGCATGCCACCGATGTCGTTTATTGGTGTTTGGTGAGCCAGGAAATACAATGGTGATTGCGTGCCACAGTGACATGTCTGTCTGTAACCCGGAAGGCAGGCCGGATGGAATGGAAGTCTCTAATATCATTCAAAGGGTTGAGGTTGAAGAATCCCGAAAATGTGTATTTTTCTGGCCTAAGGAAGTTTGGGAATCGGTTTGTATTAGTTTCCATTACAATACCATACAAACAAACTAGGAACTATGAATGCCCATTATCCTGCTACTCACCCCAGAGACTACCTGGCTAATGCATTGGGAGGAACACACTCTGGCATTGGGACACCACTGGCTATTTATATGTTAGACAAATTACCAGGTAATATAGCTACCCGAACATGTAATTGTTTCAATGTTTGCTTTCGGGCAGTAATTGAAGAGCAAACCTCAGGGACCCGCGCGGGACAAACCGTTAATGACACCTCTAATTGGATGACATTAGCACCGAACTCCCAAAAACGAAGCATGACCAAGTAGACCCTGCTCTATTTGTCCGTTGTCCAGCACGTCTAGAGCTGTATATAAAATCTGAGAGACTCGTAAGCTTACAGAGAGTTGTACGAAAACCGATCCGGAATGACTGACGAAAGTTTGATCCGGGACTGTGAGCCCACAACCTTGCGACTGCCCTTCAACACCTATCACATCCACTTGCCGCTTTATATTTTGGACATGGTGCGCATGTTTCAAGATCATCCCAAATACAGCAGTGGCATCCAGGAGGAGCATATTCTAGAGATGCTGGAAAAGGAGTAAGTGGGGCTTCAATAGGTATACAGAAATCAATTCATAGGATACTCGTAGTAGAGCTGTATTTGGAGAGAAAACAATGTGAAGCCCTCTCATAGGCAGCTAAAAATAAACTCTCTCTTTCCCTATTGCTTGTACATTGCAGGCAAATCAAGGAAGAGAGAAATAGAGAGGGAGGTAGGGAACACAAATAGATTTATTGCCATTTACTGACTGTCTTAAACATATTTTCTCCCTAAAAATCTATATAGAATCTACTATAACGATTTAACATCTCGCCCTCCTTAGACCCTTTGCCTGCGGTGATCTGGAGTCCCAGGTGAAGACCGCCTTGTTGGATATCACGGCCAAGGGATTTGTACGCTATATTAACAACGGATACCGCACTTTGGGACCCATTGCCAAGCTGGCCAATGCCCGATCTGTGCGCCACTTCAACATGACATGGCAGCGCATTGCCGAGCTGCAGAAGATCAACTGTCCTCCTATTGTGGAGCCTGGGTCGGTCTCCAGTGGCAATGGCACTCAGCGTGGCTCCAACTTCTAAAAGAAGCCTTCTTTTTCGTTCATTTTCGTTACGTTTCCCATTTCGCTTACCGATTTTTCCACACTCCCATCCCCACTACACATCCTTCGAAATTCTAGGCGTCTAGTTTTAAAATTCCAGCAAATCCCAGTTCAGGGTAGTTTCGGCCATCATCATTACCATTGTTATGGGGGGGAACACATGTCGTTCGGGGTTCGAGCCATCCTTTTGACACTTAACCAGGCTAATAACTCGAGGGTTGTCCACTCACCGCTTCTCTATACTTGCATGAGGACAGCGGCAGGTGTTGTGCCGGCTTCCGAAACTGATTTCCACATGACAATTGTGATCCCTGATCCATGGAACACTCTTCATCCCCGAATGAACTCTCTGCCCCAAAATGACCCCTGGCCTGGGTGGTTGGGCCCATTACCCTTTTGGGCCGAATCGTTTAAATTGTCAACACCACCAGGACAATGGAGGACACGACGAGGAGGACCAGGGAGGACCACCACGACCTGTCGTCATACACGAGGCAAACACGCATGGGATCTTGGACAGGTGTTATTTATTGCCTCTCTAATCGTTGCGGCATAATCTATTAGCGCCGCGCCGTCGGATCCACACAACAACGGTGTGTCCTTTGATTTTTGCTTTTGCACATTAGTGGCAATTATTATTATTGTTTTAGTTCCCGAGACACAGTTCTCTGATGGCAGTTCCGGGCCCATAATTGCCCCCAGGAAGACGGGACATTAATCAAGAGGCTTGACATGTGGATGAATAACGAAATTGTTGGAGAAGAAAGCTGGTTGGTTTATTACATCAACTGAAGGTTTTATTGTTAGTCAAAATTAAACAATGGAAGAGTAGAATATAACGAAAGAGGAAAACATAAAAATCAAGAGCGTTCGTGGAAGATTTCATCTCTTAAAAATTAACTTTAACATAAAGGAGAATAACTGAAACTTAAAACTCTAGTTAAGAGTAACTTTTGGTCAAATAATGTCAGAGTTTCTTTAAAAAATAAACTAACAGCCGTTTTCATTGATGAGCAACTGTGGCTGGTCTGTAACAATTCAATAAAATGATAAATTATAATATATTATGAATATAAACGAACTTAAATGACATAGCGCTGCCTGCAGGGCTTTTTCGGCTATTAAATGATATGTAACTTGGGAAAAATAACAAAAAAAACAAAAAAGATAATTATAAGCCAACGTCGCCGCCTGCCTCCTCATTGCAGTTATCCTGGAGACCATTGCTGGGCTGAGCATATCCACGCAACACCAGCTGCCGCGGCACATCGGCATACTCGCCCGTGAAGAGCACCAGGAAACCATCGGGCAGGCGATGCCTCAACAGCACCTCCATCTCCATGTTCAGCAACTTGGTCTTCAGATATTCCACACACTCGGCGGTCTTTTCGTGGCACAGATAGGCGCTACGTATAACGCCCTCCATGTGGCAACTGATGGCCCGATGTGGCTTCAAGCGTGCCACATCGTCGCATGGCGCCAACTGATTGAGGTTCACAAACTCGGTGTTGCCATAGTCCACATAGAAGATCTTGTATTCCCCGTCCTGTTCGTCCATGATCTGGGCCCGATAGAAGCAGTCATCGTTATAGAGTGCCAGCACTATGTCCAGGACGTGCGGCTTCCGCTTGAACGTCCGTTTGGTGGCCGGCACATCCTTCTGGTCCCACACCAGCGGGGCGGAATCGTCCACAAACTGGGCATACACCTCGATGGGACTATTGACAAAGGTGACTAGCATACGCGCCAGGCCCAGCTTGTGGGGGACCACAGCGTCGAACTCTGCTTCGGGCAAGGGGGCAGCCAACTCCACATCCTTGGTGGCACCCAATGGGGCGAAGGGCTCATGGCTCAAGTGACACCTGTTTCCTGTGGATAAGATTGAGAGGAATATTGGAGAGATAAGATCAAGCAAGAGCTCTCCAAACGTACCTTTAAAGCATCCATTAATCTTGGGATCATAGTGCCTGCAAATGCGTTGCTCATCCCTTGGTCTGAAGCCCAGCACGGCCTTAAGGGGATCACTGGTGCTCTCTCCAATTTCATTCAACATGGCCATTTGAGCCTCGCTCAGCTTGGCAGGCGCTGGGTTTTCCGCACATCCCACCTGACTCTGCCCCTCAATGCTTTCCTCCTCCTCCAGGATATTCGCCACTATGTCGACGCCATTGTTATCGAGTACATGGAGCTTAACCGTCTTGTAGCTATACTCCTTCATGTTGGACAAATTGTAGTTGGCCAAATGGCATCGAATTGCCTCGGCCGGCAGCTTCTTGATGTGCTCCGGCAGGGCGAATATGTTTTGGTTCTCATTAAGGCTCATATGCTCGCCATAATCAAGCAGATAGGCCTCGTAGTCCCCGTCCTTGGCCATGGCACTGACTGTGACGCGTGGAATGATCTGGTCGCTGCTGTCATAGACGGCGAAAATGTCGCCGTAGTCCGGCATCTGATCCAATTCCCGCAGCGGCACCTTTCCTTCGAGCAGCTTCTGCAGCGGCTTGGAGCCCGCATCCCATTTGGACACAAAGATGCAGTTGGTGGCGAAATTCACATGCATCACGGTAGCTTTGACCACAGTGTCTGCGGGAAAGGCGGCAATGTTCTTGAAGATCTGATCGTAGATGTCTTTGCTGGTCGTCTGAAGGCCGGATTTGGGTGGCAGCAGGGGTCGGTTGCGCGCTGGCATCGGAAATTTGGGCAACTTTGGCGGAATCACTGGAGCCTTTGTAGGCTGAGAAACCTGCTGTGCGGGCAAGGACTTGGGCGTGCTTTTCTCTGGAGTGGGCGCCTGAGGAGCCTGCCGCACGGGGCTAGGCATTGGCTTGAGTTTCTCCGGAGTGGGCTCGATCACCCAGCTGGAGTGCATAGAGAACACGAGGCTCTCGGATAATGGTTTCGGACTTTTCGGCACCGCGGGCTTCGGCGCTGAGGACAAATCAATGGGCACAACTTGTTGCTCCGAATCTTCGGGCGGCTGCTGCACACTTGCCCGACTAGGTGGCGCCTGCTCTTCCTTATCTTGCTGCACGCCGCTCTCTTCTATGGCGCTTCTACCCGAAAGCTTCAAGGCATCGCGCTTATGTGGGGGCCCCTCTGGCTTCTCGCTCTCCCGGAGCATGCTCCCACCTGGCCGGTTGAGTTTAATGTGCAGGTGCATCTTTATCAAGTACGCATTTACCTCGCTGAGGCTGCTCAAAAGCTGATCGTGCAGCGCAATGAGTCGGCCATCCACCTTTTCCACGTTCGCCCACCGTTCCGCAAGCACCTGGTGAACGTGATCCACTTCGAACTGGTAGGATGTCAGGCTGTCCTGCAGCTTGTGCACGTTGTCGTCGCAGAGCTTCATGACCGCCGAAATGCCCTCGAGATCCATTTTTTTGGTGGAAAATGTATCACAATTGAAAAGCAAGTTTAAGAGCTTCGCGGGAAATGTAGTGTGGCTGCCTCTTATTCCAATGATTATACCAAAACGGTGAGTAAAAGTGGAACTGAATGCAAAATGCGCTTACCACTCGGAACGGTAATATTGCAAAGGGAAAATTAACTTTTAGTTAAAATTAACCTCTTCCAGTTACATTTTCACGTGGAAAACAGAAAAATGTTTCAAAATCTACACTAAATGGATAGGACAAACAGTGTTGCCAGTTTAGCTTATTATAAGCTAGTTTTAGCATATTTAAAATGAAAAAGCTTTTACAATTTGCATCTAGCCTGTAGCTTGAAATATAGCTTTTTTTAATTTATCTCGCACATTCTATACATATTCTAATTTTATAGCTGTAAAATCAAAAAAAATACAAAATAAATGCAAAGATTGTAAAGTTGGTCAAACGCAAAAAGTTTTAAATATTGGGTTTTTACAAAAATATTCTTGAAAAAAAGAACAGTTTTAAAGTTATGCATGTACTTCAATAACCAAGAAAGGGGTTGTTTTATTCAGAAAGAATAATAATAAATAACAAGAAAAGGATAAACTCGACAATTAAATACCTAATTAATTTTATTTTAAAACGTTAAAATCCTCATCATTTCATATTTTTCTCTCCTTTGGGTGTAGTTTTAATTTTAGCATTTTGTTTTTAATTTGTAGCTTATTTTTCGCAGAATCTAGCTTATCCGGGCGCTAAAAAATCGCCACTTTAGTATGACCGGTTATACTTGTTAGATTTTCCCTTGTGCCAACTGGTCACACTTGCTTCTTCTTTCTTCCCGCTAGCCGAAAGCATCCCGGCGGTAAAAACAACAACAACGTGTTGGGCTTTCTGGATCCGAAAAAGTAATTTAACATTGTTCCCTACACTTGTTGCTACATCCTGCTGGCCATCTATTAGGCTCTGCACCACGTACAGCGTTGGGGATATAATCTACAAGTCGCTAGACCCCAGCCAACATGAGTGAGAGCAGCGTGCCCGTTTTTGTGAGTACTTTTTGCCGGGCAAAAGGCTACCATGGAATAATCCCACCAACTCTGCATTATTTTTAGGAGCTCGGCGACGCCTTGTCCACGCGTTTTGGCAACACACTGACTGGCGTCTTTGTGCCCGGCAACAAGATCGCCCTTAGCGCCTACCGGCATGTGAAGCACAATTCGCGGGATGCGCCCACCGAGACGGCTGGCGAGGAGCACGTCCTCATCTATATGGCCCAGGAGACAACGCTGTTTGACGAGCCAGTTCTGCGCTGTGTTCTTGCCGAGGCGAACGCCACCTTTGCCACGCTGCAGCGGCTGGGACTGCAGGCGACGCGTTCCGAATATGTGAATGTTTCGCGGGCATACCGCAGCATTGTGCGCGCCTGCCTGGAGAAGCTGGAGCTGGCCAAGATATCGCCGGAGGTGCAGACGGATGAGCCGCGGCTGCAGCGCATCACCGACGCCATCATTGTGTTCTATGCGGCGGAGAGCCTGTGGCATCTGTTCGAGATTCTGTATGTCCAGAACAACCAAATGGTTGTGCGCCAACTGCTCGAATGGGCGCGCTTTCATTCCCCGCAAACCGAGGATCGGGCCACGAATCTGCTGCTTATGGGCGAGGAGGCCAGCGAGTCGGATGACTATTGGAGCACCCTCAGGTCGCTGATGCTGCTGGGCGAGCTGGATGTCACACGCGCCATTCTCTCGCAGAACCGCAAGGCTGCACAGCCCGCCTTCAAGGCGGCCGAGTTGATCCTGAAGTCAATGCCGGTGTACCAGGACGGCTACGCCCTGCAGAAGTTCCACTCGCAGTGGGAGTACTGGCACGTGGACACGCAGCGCAAGATCCAGGCCAATATGTTCGCCACAGAGCCAGAGCTGGAACAGATTCTACAGCTGGCGGCGGGCGACAGTAAGCAGTGGGATGCTGGCATCAAGGAGTCGCAGGACTGGTATGAGTGCCTGCCGGGATATCTGCTGTTCACCAAGCCCACCTGCAAGCCCTTCGAGCTGCGGATAGCAGCCTCCAACTGGCTGAACCGCTGGACTTTGCTGCAGCCGAAGAAGAAGCTGACGAACATGAGCCGCATGGTCACCCAGCTGATGGAGCACGACGTCAAGCTGTTTATCTTCGAGGCCCAGAAGATGAACGACACGCACTGGTTCTCCACGCATATCCTGGATCTAATCTATCATTCCGGCCAGCTGAAGAGCTACTTTGATCAGCACAACATGTGGGTTTTGCTTGGTTTTTGGTTCCTTTTCTTAGTTAGTTCACAATTTAATTACATTCTGGCCCCCACAGAGATCTGCCCGCCCTGCGTCACTCCATGATCTACGAGTATGGCACCCATCTTATGAGTTCGTCCAATCTCTGGCAGCTGGGCATCGATTACCTGGACTGCTGCAAGCAGGAGGGCAAGGCCACTATAGAGCTGCTCCTGCCACGCATTCCCATTCGCAGCGAACGGCAGGCCGGCAAGCTGATCAGCACGGCCAGGCAGCTGGGACTCGTGGGCGTGGAGCAGGAAATATGCAAGGTGCTGTCGAAGCGATCGTATGACAACGAGCGCTATGGCAACGCCCTGGAGTGGGCCATTCGCTCCAAAGATGTGCTGTTGGTCACAGCGGTGGCTGACTTTATACTGAAGCATTACTCGAAGACGGGCAAGTTGCTGTGTCCGGACACACTGGCCTATATGGGTGGCCGCATGTTTGTGTCGCCACGCCTGGTCTTTCTCACCAAGTACTACGATTTCTATCAGTTCTATCGCGGCCGCAACTTTCTGGCTGCCTCCGAGCTGCTGGTCAATCTGTTGGAATCCAAAATAACCCCCCATTTGTGAGTATAATTAAGGGATCAGTGTGTAAAAGCCTTCAATACTATGTATATCCCATTATCTAGCTTCTGGCCCTCGCTGATCATCGATGCCATGCCACTGCTAGAGTCCAAGGATCCCAAAATCTTTGCCAAGGAAACGGTGACTATTCTGCATCACATTGAAACCGGGCTGGTGCCGATCATTGATCGCGATATAGAGAAACATGGCGAGGTAAGGATGCTACCAAAGACACTAAAAGTACTAAGATGAATAACGACCATACATATGATTTGCAAAATGCGAGCTCATTTTTCACTTTTTGGGCGCTCTCGCGCGGATTAGGCTGCATTGCTACAGACTAAGCGAAAAATGCGTGTGCAAAAAAAAATCGTATGGCGTTCGGCGTCTTAGTACTTCTAGTTTCTTTGATGCTACTTGGGACTTACCCACAGTTGATTACATATCTCTTGTGACCTTGCAGCACAACACAGCGATCGTGCTGAAGGACTATCGGGCGGAAAACATAGCCGATATCCTGAACCTCATGCGCCTGGCCTGCGCCCGCAATCTGGCCAGGTCCCTCATCTTGGAAAACACAGTACAATAGAAGTTGCGATTGATCTTGCATTTTTTTAGTGTAATTTATTCTTGTATCTTTCACTTTTCCAATACATTGTGTGTAATTTGTTATAGATTGTTTGCATTGCTAACTTGTTGTTGTTATTATTACGCATTTTGTTTATGTGTTTATCTTGTGCCTCTTTGCTATTTTATTGTACCAACAACAACGCTACGTGGCTGACTGCCGCCTGCCGTTTGACTAAAAGGAAATCCAAGATGCTGGAGCTGGAGGGAAATTCACAGGATAACGCAATCGTTAAGGGAGCAGCTCGCCACAGCATACTAAACTAGCATAGTGTGTGGGCTAATCTATAGGATACTCTTCTCTGGAATCCCTGCTAGATAGGCTAGACTGGGGGCTGGGCTGGCAAATCATAAGATGCTTAGGCCGAAACTTAAAACAAGTTTAAAATCAATCACTACAAAGTACTTTAGCTGCACAGAGGAGGAAGTTGAGGCGCCTAAGAACTATATTAAACAACGCACAGAGCACAAGGTTACATATATAAACATATGCGGATATACATATACATATATATATATCTGTGGGTATCGTATATAATTACTATATATATATCTATATATTCTGGTTTCTGGTTTTTATCGTTATGAGAATCGCACGGCCTTGTACAAATGTTCGGTCACTACAAACGTACGGAATTACAATTAAACTCGCATGTCTCTTGGCTTGGCTTGGCTTGGCCACCACACTCGTCGCTCGACCAACTTGGCCACAGCCAAGTGGCCAGTGTCTCGGACCACCAACGGCATTCCTATGTATATGTGTATATAATGTATATCGTTTGCTTGGTAAAAATCAAAATAAAAACTAAACTAGACTTAGATAAGTAGCCGCTGGAGGTCGGTCACACTGCGCCCTCTGTGTTTTCATCCTTCTAATTAATGCTTAACAAACTTTGATCCTACTCATTGGGCTTGCCAAATTATCATTATATATCCTATCGCACTAGGCAACAGAAACAGGACTTCGCG
>JAEIIU010056549.1:49931-64731 GCA_018874675.1 Drosophila baimaii
TTTGGAAAATGCTGAACGGATTTAACCGATTTCTCAATGATTTCTTACAGGTAACACTCGCCTGCGAGGGCCAAACCTGCAAAGCACACAAAATGGTGCTTTCCGCTTGTAGTCCCTACTTCAAAGCGCTACTAGAGGTAAGGTGCTGCTACTTACGAATGTAAGCTTTAGACTAAATTAAATGATTTGCAGGAGAACCCATCAAAACACCCGATCATCATCCTGAAAGATGTATCCTACATTCACCTACAGGCTATACTGGAGTTCATGTACGCCGGCGAGGTGAATGTGTCCCAGGAACAGTTGCCAGCATTTCTCAAGACCGCCGATCGCCTCAAAGTGAAAGGCCTGGCAGAGACACCCAGTTCAATAAAGCGGGAGGGTTGATATTGGTATTAAACAATAAACAAAACAAAAAAAAAAAAAACAAAAAATACATAAAACACAAGAAAAAAACAAAGTAACAAAAAGAAAAAAAAACAACTATAAGAAACTTATAATGTATGCAAGAAAAGAAAACAAAATTCCAACAAGAAAAAAGAAAGAAAAACATAATGAGAACGACATTTGATATACAAGAAATTCATGTAAAAGTTTACTAGGAAGAACCACATACACACACACACACAAAGCTGACAGATAGAAATGATTAGCCTGTAAAGAAACAATGGTGTGTTGGTGGTGGCCAAGTCCACTTGGCTCCACCTCTGCCCAACCCCACATCGCCACCTTCCAATTTGCAAAACCGACGCCCCCACTGAACCTTGATTTGAATTGTGTATTCGTTTAATTTCTGCATAAAATAGTTTGTAATATATTATTAACAATTACAAAGCAAAACAAAATGGAGAAAAACACATCCACTCTGTATAAAAGCAACGATTATGGACAGCCCTAACAAAGCAAAGCAACACAAAAAAAAACCTAGAAAGCGCACTTTTGTAAAGTAATTAAAAGAGGATTCATAAAATCATAATTATAAAAGATAATTATAAATATAGTGTGAAATGTGCAAGTAGAAGGATAAAGAGCCGGACCGGGCGCGAATATTGCAACACATTCGGTTAGTTTATAAGCCTAACTAACTAACTATAACAACCCCCAGACATGCCACGCCCCCCAGAAACAAACACAGACACACTGCAAACTGCAAACTCATTTTCCAAGCGACACACACATCCCTCATCTACACTTAAAGAATAAACAAATAGAAACAAATGCAAAGTTGTACTTTAATTTTTTGTGTGGACCTTTAAACAAAAAAAAAAACTTCTAATACAAACGAGATATATTTTAATAATAAACAAGCAAGAACGCGATCATTTCTACTTAGTTTACAAGCAAAGACACGCGCGACAGAAAGAGATAGAGCGAAACATAAAAGAAAAGGCGAGTAAAAGGAATGAACTATACTTGAATATTATTACATAAAGTAAAATATTTATATGTATGTATATGTATACATGTGAGCATAGATTTAAAAACTACGGTAAATAAACAGAATAATTAAAAGAGAAAAAGCGAATGCTGTTGTTTTCAATGGATTTTCTCCGCATTTATTTCCTATGGTACTCCGTAACAGATCTTCACATCCATGTATTGCCACTAGATCTCATCGAGAACTTCTTCGTTCGGACACGATTACGAATTAACAAAAATATGTTTCGCTTACGATAAATTACACTAATATTTGATATATTGCCAGATGTATCGATCGCCGCCGCCGCTTACCGTGGACTGGGGATCGAGGTTACTCCACAGTTCCCTTCCTAGTTGTTGAAACAGTACGCATTCCTCGTGTTCAGTTCGAATGGATCGGTGCGCATCTTCTGCTGATTATCCTCCACATATCGCGTCACATCCGCCACCAGATTGGGCCGCTCCTCCGCACTGGCCGCGCAAGGCGACCAGATCTTAATGTCGTGATCGATGCCACTGGTGGCCACCATGCAGATGCTCGGATGCGGCTGCACGCAATTGACAATGGCACTGTCCGCCCGATAAACGGCCCGAATTTTGCCCGTATCACCCTCCCAAATGTAGAAGTTGCCATCATCCGAGCCGGCGGCAATGAACTCACCATGGGTGCCCAGATAGTTGGCCTCCTTGATATCCGTTGTGATGTTACAATGGCCGACATACCGCTGCATATAGTCCCTGGCCGTGGAACGCAGATCGTATTCGGCGTCGGAGAGCCGCATGTAGCGGAAGCCATCCTCCATCGCCACCGGCTCTGGCTCCGGGGGCTCGGTGTTCTCTGACTGTTGGCGGTTCTCCTTAATGTCCTTGTTCAGCATCAGAACGCCGTGATTGTTGGCAAAGTTGGGAAACCGCTGAATGAGTGCCTGCAGGCACTTATCCGCATCGTGGGGTCGATGCAGCTCCAGCAGAGCCCTGGCCAGTCGAAAGTGTGCTTTCACATAGCCGGGATCCAGGCGCAGGGCCTCGTGGCAATCCCTCAGAGCCGCATAGATATCCCCGAACCAGCCGCGACGCATCAGAGCCGTGGCTCTGTTCAGATACAACACCTCTCCCTGGGGGTACTTGGCCAGGGCCGCCGAGTACGCATCAATGGCGGACACCAGCTTGCCGTTCTCCAGAAACTCGTTGCCCTGCTTCTTGTGCACCTCTATGCTGGAGGGCAGGCTGCGGCTCTTGTGCGGTGCCTTGAACTGAGCCACCTCCACCTCCTCGTCGTGGGCGACGGGCGATGTGAAGGCAGGCAGCTCGTAGAAAACCGGAGGCGCAGCACTATTCAGATCATAACGATAGATGTGCTCGCAGCCCATGTTGACCAGCAACTCCGTGCCGTTGCCGTTGAAGGTGAGATAGGTGACGGCCCGCGACTCGTGGACAATGTTGCGGCTGATGTTCTTCACGATCTGCCCGGGCGCGTAGTAAGCCACGCAGGCCGAGAGATCTGAAAGAGTTGAGGGGACGAATCAGGCTAGGATCAGCTAGCTAGCTGTGACTGGGATACCCACCATTTCCGCTGCTGGAGGGCAGCTTGCGCCGATCGTAGATCCGGGCAAAGGGATCGTTGGCACCCACGGCCAAGTATTCCGTCCGCATGGGATTTATGGCCAGGCACTTGGCCTCCGTGGTGCCATCCACCTGACTGCTGAGCCGAAGGAGCCGCACACCGTTGCCCTGCTCGGGCCGACAGTGGTGGGGCTCTCGCATGTCCAGCTGAAGGATGCACCCGTCCTCGCCCGCCGACCAGAAGATGTAGGGCGAGTCCTGGGCGGTGGCCAGGCGCTTGGCTCGCATCAGGTGGCAGTTGCAAGAGAAGAGCGTTTCGTTGGAGTGATTGATGTCGTACACGTAGATGAACTTGTCCGCCGCGCACGTCGCCACAATGTGGTTGTGCTTGGGCAGGAACTTCACCGAGAACATGTTGCCCAGGTGCTTGGTGCTGATCACATGGACGCGCTTCTTCCGGAACGGGTCCCAGATCATCACACGAAAGTCATCGGAACCGGAGGCCAGCCAGAGCCCGTCCGTTGTCCATTCCAGGCAGTTGACGCATCCCTCGTGGCCCGCGAGGATCGCCTCCTGCTCCAGCCTGTCCACATAGGCGGGCGAGGCCAGGAGACGCCGACGGACCAGCTCGTCCAGCTCGTAGCCGTACTGCTGTCGCTGCCAGTGCAGCGCGGAGGTGTTCAAGGGCGTCTGCTGGCGCTGATAGCGCGAACTGGAGTACTTTACGCGATACAGTTCATCGCTCGACATTATCTCCGAGTGCTGTGGATAGGATTATGACACTTGTTTTTGTTTGTTTTCCTCTTGCTATCCGCTTAATTCATTTTGCATTCGCACAGTCCCACTCCGCTCCCCGCTCTCGCCCTGCCCGCTCCACGGTCGACAGTTGTTGACACCTGGGCGCGGCGTTGCCAGATGGTCGCGGCCCGCGTAACGGTTGGCCAAGAAGCTTTGGGCCCCGAACGCAAGACGTTTGAACGTAATAAACAAATTGTATTCTTTCGGACTTTTGGACAATTAAACCAAAGCCTAAAACCCGAATTACACTTTTCAGTATTTTCGTCATCGAAGTGTTCTCGATAAAAATGGGGTTGTATATTAAATTCGATTAGGCGAATAGACAAATGCACTTATCGATGCAATCGATAGCTTACTGTCGATGTTTGGCCAGCTCTAATAAACTAAAGAAAACGAAAAAGATTGATTAATTCCGGACGACGCGACGGGGCATAAAAGTGACATGTCCAAAGAAAAAGAGGACGAGTGCGACAAGCACAAGCAGCAGCCGGAGTCGGAGGCCAAGTCGACGTCCAGCGAGGACTCCGACGAGTATCAGTCGGCCGGTGAGGGCGAGGACGGCGAAGAAGGTGGCGACGGTGATCCCCCTGCGGAGCGCCCACCGTCGCACGCACACCTGTGCGCGGCAGCAACCACACCTGCGGGGGCCAGCGATAGTACCACCACCACCAGCACAACCACAACACCAACAGCAGCGGCGGCGGCGACATCACCTCCCTTGGTCACAGTGATGAACGAGCCCTTGGATTATCCGATGCATCAGAGCGTGTTCGAGGACGACATCAAGTCGCTGCAACGGCGGCTGCTAATGGCTACGGCCCAGGACGAGGTGGGGCGGAAGGACAAGCACGGAAACACACCGCTGCACCTGGCCGTGATGCTGGGCAGGAAGCATGCCGTGCGCCTGCTGCTGGCCCACAACGCCCCCGTGAAGATCAAGAACAACGAGGGCTGGTCCCCGCTGTCCGAGGCCATTAGCTACGGCGACCGCCAGACCATCACCCAGGTGCTGCGCATGCTCAAGCTGCAGTCCCGCGAGCACATGGAGGGCCGTCGGGAGAAGCTGGTGAACGCTCTGCGCCAGATGCAGGACTTCTACATGGAGTTCAAGTGGGACTTTCAGTCCTGGCTGCCGCTCGTCTCGCGCATCCTGCCCTCGGACATTTGCCGGCTGTACAAGTCGGGCGCCTCCATCCGACTGGACACGACGCTGGTGGACTTCAACGACATGCGCTGGGAGCGTGGCGACATCTCGTTCCTGTTCCGCGGCGAGGCGCCGCCCAGGGACTCGCTGGTGCTGCTGGACAACGAGCAGGAGTGCTTCCAGCGGTTGCGCTACGAGGAGTCCGATATGGAGGACGAGGTGGATGTCCTCATGTCCACCGACATCCTGGCCACCCAGATGTCCACCAAGACGATACAGTTCGCGCGGGCGCAGCGCGGCTGGATATTCCGGGCCAATCGCAAGGAGCTGATTGGCGGGCAGTATCAGTGCGAGATCTACACGATCCAGGGCCTGATCCTCAAGCAGCGCAAGCGGCGCGAGCACCTCTCGCACGAGGACTTGCAGAAGAATCGCGCCATTGTCGAGACAATCACCAAGGGCGGCAGCACCGGCAGCCATCAGCCCGATGGCCGGCGCTCCAGCCTCAATAGCCAGCACACGGCCACGCCGCCCGAGACCAACACGCCGACGGCACCGCCGAATGGCATCACACTGCCGGAGCTGCCGCGTCGCAGTTCGCTCCAGGCACCGCCGGCCACCACGGTCACCTGGCGGCAGTATCTGGACGCGGAGGTGGGCAAGTGTCCGCAGCTGGGCAGGCCGCCCGTCCACAAGCAGTCGAACAAGACGCTGCGTGCCACGGTGGCCATGAGCAAGGACTTTCCCCTCAGCGTGGACATGCTGCTGGACGTGCTAGAGGTGGTGGCACCGCTGAAGCACATCAACAAGCTGAGGGAGTTCGTCACGCTCAAGCTGCCCACGGGCTTTCCCGTGAAGATCGAGATCCCAGTGCTGCACACGGTGACCGCCAAGGTGACGTTCCAGAAGTTTGAGTTTCGCGACAACATCCCCGCCAAGATGTTTCAGATACCGTCTCACTACTGGGAGGATGTGCGGCGCTTTCAGGACTTATGACCAGGCGACGGTGAAGCCGCCGCCCCACCCAAGGCCAAAGCCTCAAGCTCCTCATCCGGATCGAGCGTGCATGTCGACTTAAATCGCAATGCCCCGCCATCGCCCTCCATTGCGGAGTTCGATTGAAGAGGGGATGAGCGCGTCGCCGTGGCCCCCTGCCTCCTTCTGCCTGCCTGCCTCTGCCCCGCCCTCTAAATTGTGTCGGCTCCCACGAGCCCTGTCTGTATGTTTGTGTATGTCTATGTTTAAGAGGAAATCCCCCTAAATCCCGAAATCCTGGGGTTTTTACCCCAAAGCACACACACACACACAAAGTTGCAATTTTCAAAAGGTATTTATTTTAGACCAAAAAAAGTAGAGAATGGATTCGCTTTGGTGCTGTTCCCAAGATGTTTCAAATTAACGTGTGACACGCTCTGAAAATTGCAATTTTATCCGACTTTATTTGTTATATTTATGTCTATGTAAACGTATTTGTTTATAACATGTAACCCGCGTTTCCCTAGGGGTTAATATTACGTATTATTTTATAGTATTTATTTGTTAGATACATCCAACAACACACATTCTGCCTGAACCCTCGCACCACCGGGTGAGTGTGTAAATTTCAGAGGAACAGTTGCCCCAAAAAAAGAAACCAGAAAGTTCTAATGCCCCGACTATCGCTTCTGGCTATATCTGCCTGGTGGTAATCGTGGTAAAAATAAATGTCCCATGAAGAAGTATGACACATAAAAAAACAAACATAACACAATCAAAAAAGGTAGTTAGTCGAATGATCCGATAATGTGGCCCAAGAATCACCCATACACACAGTCCAGCCCAGCCCGTTTATCATCGTATTTATATTGTGTACATCCTCCCCTTTCCGTGTTTAGTGCAATTTTCATATGTATTTTTTAAGGTAAACTAAGGTTGCTGGAAGTCTATTTTCAGCCACACGTCCACACATCCCTTTCCCTGCATGCGCCGCGCTTGTTTCCTACAACAATTATTTCCTAATAGCCTTAGAAGTACTTTAAAAATCAAAGTGCGCAAAAGTAAAACAGCTTCACAAATCAATTAAAACAAATATGTATACATTTAGCTTGATTTTAGCCAATTATTTAAACCATAACACATAGCGTCTGTGCTTTGTGTATTTGTTAATCAACAAAAGAGCAGAGAGAGAGAGAGAGAGATCTTGCTTTGCTGTGATTTGTTCACAATTGTTTACTTAGAGCCCTTTTTGCCAGACAAGCATTAATTATTATGTATTTATGTACAAAACTGCCATTTTTTAATTTGTTCTTTTGGGCACAACTTGAGTACTTTGCATAGAATTTCATCCAATAAAAAAATAACACACATTAAAGGCTATAATCAAAGGAACCCAGCCCCATAAGCTCTTTATATATATATATTTTTAGTAAACTGTGTAATCCTAGATCCGACAAGAACACAATCCTCACAAGAAATCTGCTAAGCAACGGATGGATATATAAACAAAATCGATACTATATATATACATATATATATTTTACTAGTTAAGGGCAAAATCGATTGAAATATAATATATATATTTATACATGGCCACCACCCTAAATGTAATTGAATCCCGAGCATTTGTATGAGCTCTAAAAAAATAAATATATACACACACACACACGTCCTGCTGTAAAATGTGCAACCCAAGAAGCTAAATGTGTTTTCATTTTTATTTTTTAAGCAAAAAGGGGGAATTGATTTCAAAATACGCGCCCGCTGTCTTTGTGTCTTGCCCAACACTGGCGCGTGCGTGGGAGTCGTTGCCTTACCTGGCGCGCTTACCAGCACTGTTCGCAGAAACAGCTGCTTGACTCACGCACAATCTGGAAAATCTTCGCACAAATTGAGACAAATTTTGTTTTAAATTCGATTTAAGAGCCTGCACAACTGCCCCAAGATGATCGTCTCGCGTCTGGCCCTGCCCCTCAACATGGCCCTGCATCGACTCTCGCGCAAAGTGGCCGAGAACCCCAGCCACGTCAACATCCTGCGTCGCCACATGTCGGGCGTCTACTTCCGCAGCGGAGCCTTCAAGCCCAAGCCCGACGAGATGCCCTTCGGCCTGCTGGCCATCTTCTGTGCCGTCATACCGGGACTCTTTGTGGGCGCCACCATCAGCAAGAACGTGGCCAACTTCCTCGAGGAGAACGATCTCTTTGTGCCATCCGACGATGACGACGACGAGGACTAAGAGGGCCCGCCCCTGCTGAGCTTCGCCTTGCTGTGGAAAAGAGTGCATCCTAGTCGGGCTGAATGTGTGTTGGCTTGCAGTCGTCGAAGGAACGAAGACCATTAAACCAGCGGCCAAAAGTCTATTCATCTATTTATTAGCCCCCATTTTGCTATGTAAATCTCTACGCTTAAGATTTTAAAGTTCTTGCATTTCATACGTGTTTTTCCCGCTTCAAATCTGTTTTGTTTTAACGATTTTTCTAGAATGTTATCTATGCTCGATGATATGACGAATGTTACTAGAATTAAATAAAATCTATTCGATTATGCTAAATAAGTGCATCGTGAAGCGTTTTAATTATATAATTGTCGCCCAGCTGGGAACATACCTATGGCCTGATTTTAGATATGTATATCACTTAAATATGTATAAGCTACAAGAAATAGGTTCTTATATATATTAGAAGCATTTTAAATAACTTAAAAGTCAAGTTGGTAAGTGTATATATATTGTTTGTAAGAGAACAAAGATTATATATTTAAAGGAGACCCTATAAAAGACAAAGGATCCTTAAAGGGATAACCCTATATATAAATACATATATTCTTGTTTTATAACATTCTTGATTAATTAAACGAGTTAGTGGAGTTAATCTGCTCAATTTTTTAGAAAGGACCCTGTCTGAATAATGAACGGATACTTATGAGAGATAGTGGCTGTCTCTAGAAACAGCAGTTACTGGTTATAGACAAGACTTTAGTGGAATTTTAATATAGAGTCTAGGTTTTATATATTTTTTAATAAGACTCTTGATCTTGAGTCTTTATAGAAGTTTATAATAAATAAATAAATATCTAGGTTTCCAGTTAATAGTTATTTCATTCGAGAATTTGTATATGTCTAGACATAGGTAAGGTAATGCTTGTTAAATAGATTTATTATACCCTGCAGGGTATTATAGTTTTGCCATTATGTTTGGGACGCAGTGAAGCAGCCGAGTCGATCTAGCCATGTCCGTCTGTCGGTTTATATGCAGGCTAGTCTCTCAGTTTTTGAGCAATCGGGCTGAAACTTTCAGGATGGTCTTATATCTTTTGCAAGCAGTATATATGTAGGAACCAGAATACTATATCCTATAGCTGGCATAGAAACGATCGGGGAAAATTTGCATATTTGTGCTATTTTTTAAGATACTCGAAAGAAATCATTTGTGCTCCTATAATATGATTATAGCCACACCCTAGAAATTTGATTGAAATCGATATAGCGATATAGCATATAGCTGCCATAGGAAAGACCGATTTAAATTAATATATTTTACTTATGCTTTTTTATTTTTTAATGATAAGAGTACTTTGTTAAAATGTTCATTAAAATTGGCCAACTATATCTGATAGCTACCATATAAACATATATGCAAAGCAGGGTGTTTCGTGTAATTTATGCTCTTAGTATTAAAATCTTGTTTAATAAAAAGGTGTATATTTACTTCGGCTCCGCCAGAAACTAGCTTTTCTTACTTGTTTTTAACATATTCGCATTTTAATTATATTTATTTAAGAAATATACAAACCCTTTTGAATGAAGCATATTCCATACAGGAATAAAAGAAAGCTTCCGATCCACAACTTCATCAAATTTTAACTCCCCGAAACCCTCCAAAAATAAATCAAAAACACCATTTTTTGCCGAAGTGGAATTTTTTTATTGTAATTAAATTTGTTGGGTGTACAAAGGTATGCGCTGCTGCTGCTTTACATTGAGTTGACGTTCTCTCTCTGCGTTTTTATTACAATTTATTCAAATGGTTTTAATTGCTGGGGTTTTTGCTTCAAAGATGCGCAATCATCAAATTTCAACAATCCTATTTGCTTTAATCATACAAATTATGTTCTTTATATCGCTTTAATATATAAGTATACATATATAGTATATCTGCTATATATATTAAGTGTGTTCTTGTTGTTGTTGTGTCGACTTGCGTTATATATGTATATTTTTCGTGAAAAGTAAAATTGGAATTGCCTCGAATCTTCGGTAAATCTCGCAATATCTCCCTTGAATTTATTCCAATTCGGGTTTCGGTTATGTTTTTCTTTTTTATATATTTTTTCTCTCATTGTTTCATGGTTTTTGTTGGTTTTTGTTTTTGAGTTTTTTAAATATTTTGCATTTGTTGCGTATATAAATGGTTTTGTATGTTTTGCAATTTTTTCAAAGATTTTTTTCGCTTGGTTTTTTGTTTTTAAAGATTTTTGTTTTGTGTTTAATAAAAAAATATGAATTTCACTGCCCCGACCGGCGGCGTCGGCGACCTATACTTCCTTGCTTCTTTAATATATATATATATTATATCGTATGTTTGTGTGTGTGTGTATGGTGTTTGTAAAAACTTTGTTTATTTGTAGTATGCTCGATTCTCTTTGTAACAGAAGTCAAGGAACGCAAATAAAATCGCTTCACAAGTTAATTCTTTAAATATATATATCTATATTTCTGCAAAGTGTAATTAATAATGGTTGTGTTTGAATTGAAATATATTTTTTCCACACTCTTTTCTGTTGGATAATAATAGTAGTGTAAACATAAAAAATCCTGCTTGCAATTCGCCGCCTCTCACCTCATCTCATCTTCATAAGTTGCTTTACGCTTTAGCGTTTTCTCTCTTCCTTTCTTGTATTTTTCATATATGTTGTTGTTGTTGTTGTAATATGTGTTGTGTTGTGTGTGTGTTGGTGTGTAATATATGTTGTTCTTTTTTTGCATAGTTTTTACATTGATTTTGCCATTTTTTTGTTGGTTTTTTTTTCATTTGTTTTTGTTTTCATTTAGCAACATCATGGTTTTCACACATGGTTCTTCTGCTGTTGGTTTTCTTTCTTTCTTGTATTTTCTTTCTTTTTTCTCAAAGTAGCAAAAACTTGACTCTCATATTCTTGCGGTTATCTCTCCTTTCGTTATCCCATCTTCTGTTCTCTTCTTATCTCTCTCTTTTATCTGCACAGTTTGCTTTTACATTTTTTCGTTTTTATTTTAACTTTTTTGCAATTTTTTTGTTTTGTTTTCTTTGCTTTTTTAAAAGTGTGTGGTGTTGTTGTGGTTGTCGCGTTTCTTTCTTCTTCTTTATAAGTTGAATTGTTGGAGAAAAGAGGACTTTACAAAAAATTACATTTTCCATTGTTGTTGTTGTTGTTTGAAAGTGTTTTTTGGGAGGGAAAAAAGTGTACGAAAAACTAAATCTGGCTCTAGAAACGCGTGACGACATTTTCCAAAAACAATTTCACATCAGTTGCGGCCTTTCTACTACATTTATGCTCATTAATCGGTTGTTTATTTTGCATTTGTTTTTCATTTACACAAAATAAAGTTGATTCAGCTTCAAGCAATGTCAAGAAATAAAGAATTTTTAATTTTTCAGCTTTTCTCTCGCCAATGAAGCTCTCCGTTCATGTATAAAATAATTCTTCTTGCCTTCTTGACTACTTTCTTCTCTCTTTCTCTCCCTTTGCTTGATGTGTGTTGTTGCGTAAATGCGTTCGAAATTAAATGATTGAAATTGTTTTATCTGCTGGTGTTTTTCTGGATTCTGGGATTAGAAAAGAAAAAAACCAGAGTTCGTTCGTTCTTCTGTGTTGAATTGTATGTCCTTTGTGGGGGCGTTCCTTCTATGCAACGCACCACTACTCCTCGGATGCGTTTTGAATTGATTGTTAATGAATTGAAAGTGAAGAGGAAAAAACTGCAGGCACAAAATAGTTACAAAATTAGAGATGAATTAATGGGGGTTAATATATAATAATACATACTTTTTGGATGTCGAGTGTTCTTGTATAATTTTCATCCGCTTGCTTGTGTTTTTGTTGTGGTTGTTCGAGCTTAGTTGGCAGGCTCGGTGACGCGATGCACCTGAAGCACCGCCACCGCCTCCTCCACCTTGGCCTTGAGCGCCTCCTGATCCTCGAGCATGTGCAGAAGCTCAGAGTTCTCAATCTCCAGCAACATGCCGGTGATCTTACCAGCCAGCGCTGCGTGCATGCGCTCAATCAACGGGTACAGACGCTCGCCCAGGATCTGCTTCTGCTCCTGTGGCTTGGCGTTGGCCAGCAACGAGGCAATGAGCTTCTCGGAATCTGCAAGAAAGTGGTGGTCAGTAAGTGAGGTGACTTCAGTTTGATGCACTTACTCTTTCCTTGCAACTGCTGTGGCATTGGCTGAGCCTGCTGCAGCTGCTGCACTGGGGGATTGCGCATGTTCGAGGTGTACTTGTAGTTGGAAGCACGCTGCTGAGCGCCGCCAGGGATCTGGGCGCCGGCAATCTGCAAATTCGGGGCAGCAACTGTTTGCTGGCCAGTAATGGCGCGTGCACCCGTGTTGCGCATATTGTTAGCCGCGGCAGCGGCGGCAGCAGCGGCGGCGTGCGTGCCCTGCACCTGCTGGGTCTGGGCACCACGTGCCCCGGCAGCAGCCGAGCGGTACTGTGTGGGAACCGCTCCGGCTGCGCCTTGGAAGCCTCCAGCAGCGGCGGCGGCAGCGCCGGCCTGCACGTTCTGCACCGCGGCGGCGGGACGTACCTGGGGCGCCCAGCGCGGTGTGTTCCTCATCTGTGTGGCCATCTGGGGACCGAAGAACCGCTGGCTCGGCGGTATGGTCGGCACAAAGAAGCCGCCAGTTGTGTTGGGCGGGAAGATCTGTCCCAGCTGCTGCATACGCATGCCGGTCATGTGGCGCATGTACTGGGAGGCGAGGTGAGCCTTGCGCTCCTCCTTTCTCTGGGCCAAAGCCACGTACAGGGGCTTGCTGCCAACGACGCGACCGTTCAGTTCGGTCACGGCGCAGGTGGCCTCGTTGGGTGATATGAAGCACACGAAGCCGAAGCCCTTGGAGCGACCCTCCTCATCGGTCATGACCTTGGCCGATGTGATGGTGCCGTACAGCGAAAACTCCTTGCGCAGGCGCTCGTCGTCGATCGAATCGTCCAGATTCTTCACGTACAGGTTGACGCCGAACACGGACTCGTGGCGCTTCTTCTTGAGCTCCTCGAACTTGCGCTTCAGCTCCTGCTGGCGCTCGGCCTTCTTCTGGGCACGGGCCACATACAGGGACTTGCCCTCGCCCATGTCCTTGCCGTTGAGGGCCTGGACGGCGGCTTCAGCAGCCTCTGTGGTTTCGAAGGCAACGAAGCCGAAGCCCTTGCTCTTGCCATCTTCCTTGGACATGACCTGAAAGCCGAATGTATAGCGTGTTTAGCAATGCCAACTGGTTGTTTTACTCATTTATGTCTCACCTTGTAGCTGGTGATCTTGCCATAGGGCTCAAAGAACTCCTTGAGCTTCTCGTCATCAAACTCCTCGGTGAAATTTTTCACGTAGACATTGGTGAAGAGCTTGGCCTTCTCTCCCAGCTCCTTCTCGCGCTCCTTGCGGGGAATGAACTTGCCCACGTACACCTTCTTGCCGTTGAGCAACATGCCGTTCACTTTGTCGATGGACGTGTTGGCGGCCTCCTCGGTCTCGAAGTGAACGAAGCCATAGCCCTTGGAATTGCCCTTCTCGTCGGTGGCGACCTTGCAGCTTAGGATGTTGCCGAAGGCGGAGAAAGTGTCGTAGATGGCCTTATTGTCGATGGCCTTGTCCAGGTTCTTGATGAACACATTGCCCACGCCGGAGCGACGGAGTGATGGATCGCGCTGCGACCACATAATGCGAATGGGCTTGTTGCGGATCAGGTCAAAATTCATCGTGTCCAGAGCACGCTCAGCTGCGAATGAGATCACATAGACAAGGGGTTTAACTCGTTAATAAGCTTGTATTTTATATTTCAGTAGAAAAATTAAAATATATAAAGACAGCATGAGCTGGCGTATTGTGACTCTTCTACTTCTGCACTGGCCATCAGCCAGAAAGGCAGCCGAGTGCATGGTAAGTCGAGCCTGGTCTTTCATCTGGCAAACTTTGAATCTTAGTCGTGTCAAAAATGGTTTATTTGACCAACCAATGGGTAGAAGTTGCCCAGTATTTGAATATATCAAGGTTCCAAGTGAAAGATGGAAGAAGTAACTGGCAAAGGGTTAGAATAAAGGGTTCTGCTCTTCCTGTTCCGAACGGGTTAGAATACGGGGATGTTATGCTTCTACTTCTGCAGATGATATGCGAAAACCATCGGCATGGTAAGTTACATAGGTTTTTATAGCAACTTTGAATCTTAATCGTGTCAAAAAGGTATAAATTTGACCAACCAATGGGTAGAAGTTGCTAATTAGACTATCAATGGGAATTTGCCGTCTATAAGGCTAATATCCCAGCAGATATACCTTCAATATATCAGGACTAACCTTTAGTTACTGATTAGGGTTATAGAAAGTGGTTGTCATGCTTCTACTTCTGTGAATGGTATGCGTAAACCCATAAACATGGTAAGTTACATAGATTTTTATGGCAACTTTGAATCTTAGTCGTATCAAAAAGGTATAAATTTGACCAACCAATGGGTAGAAGTTGCTAGAAAGACTTATAAGTTGGAATAAGCTGTCTTTAACGCTAATAGTTCCTAAGATAATATACCGAATTCATCTGGACAAGGGTTTATTAACTGAATAAAGCTAGGAAAAGGGGTTGTCATGCTTCTACTTCTGCAGATGATATGCGAAAACCATCGGCATGGTAAGTTACATAGGTTTTTAT
>JAEIIU010056550.1:9940-29221 GCA_018874675.1 Drosophila baimaii
GTGTGCTGGGCTCTTGACTTGGTCGCTGGATGATGACAATGTCTCCTGACAGCTTCTGCGGCCTGCGCCTGTGATTGCCAAAAATGCGACACGATGACGGGCAACGAGGGATTGCAAAAAAAAAAAAGAAAGGAGAGAAAGAGACAAGAAGAGAAAGAAGCAAAAAAAATAGCATAGAATAAACCATAATATATATGTATGTGTGCATGTATAAAAAATGAAACCCCGAAATGTAATACACTCTGTGGAAGAGGCCACACACACGCAGCAGACATTGATGAGGCCAAATTTCTGTGATTCGTCATCTAAATAGGTTTTCCACGACACACACACACACACTCTCCACGCACAACACACTGCGCGGAATTGGCTCACATTACACACACGCACACACTCGCAGCGCCCTGGACCGGGGAAAATTGTCCAATCTTTGGGAAAAGCGCTCGACAGCTGAGCTGGATTTTCCCCCAACTCAGAAATAAGGCTGCAAAAATTCGCCATATTTAAATATTTTTACTATTTTTCAACACTAAAGAAAAGGACAGAAAAAGTGCCTTGGTTAAAGAGTTGGTTCTTATAAAATAGTTAAATGTTTAAGAATACTTAAATTAGTAAAGTTCACCTTTTTGCGACCTCTGCTATTAATTTGTAACAAATTTTCCTATTTTTTAGCTTCAATTTTCTTCAAATAGCTGTGTTTGTTGTTTACCTTAATTCTTAGGGTTGTCACCTAATTTAAACAGAATGAAGGCGTCACCTTACCTTTTTAAGTACTCATAGTTGACTTTCGTGTGTTCCCAAAGAAATTAAAGGGTTTCATCTGTGATACAACTATCAACTATTGTATCATAATTGTATCTATCAATCTATTTCTAAATATGGAAAGCTAATAAATGTATGGATAATATGGAAGATAATCTAATTAATAAATTAGTAACTACATTAGCTCCTCAAATTGATATTTGTCCTTAGGGTAACCTATTAAAACTGTTCCAATTACTAAAAATAAAATAATTACTCCACTTAATAATGTTAGTGTAAATAAAAAAAATTCATAATATTGAACTTTGCATAAATATAATATTGGCATACTCAAAATCGGTTTCCTAAAAAAAAAAAAATAAAGAATGAGATTATTTAGTTTCTATTTTAAACAAATGCTTTGCTTTATAAAAAAAAGGGATGTGGTGGACACCACACAATATTAGTGTTGAAGTACAGTCAATGGTCAGGCAGGGTTGTATTTTCTTTGTCGCTTAAAAGATTGGTTAAAAATCCACCTTGACACAAACAAAATTAAAGGCCTGCTGAAAAAGTATCCAAGAAATTTATATTTATATTTTATATTTATAGTAACATAAAAGGCATCATCAGAAGAGTTAAAGATTAGTTTTATTTTATTTAAATTCAGAGTTGCCCAGTGCTTAATAGGCTTTCTGCCATCCTGCCTATCGATAATTATTCTAAAACTCAACGCTGAGCTGGTAAGTTGCCTTACGAAAAATAAACCCGAAAAAAAGAAGAAAAAAAAAATGGCTGAACGAAAGAACTCGATGCCCACCTTCAAGTGCGTCCTAATTGGCGACAACGGGCCCACAAAGGAGACTTTCATGGAGCGCCTGATCTGCGGCGGCTTTCCCAGGCAGGAGGTGAACGCCCAGGGCGTGAAGATTCTTCCAATGCTTCTGCACACCAATTGTGGCACGTTGCGCTTCATGGTCTGGGACGCAACCGGCGCCGAGATGTACGAGGCACTGCGCGAAGGTGAACGCATCAGGGCCGAGTGTGCAGTCATCATGTTCGATGGCCCATACAGGCGTTATGGCCGTCTGCTTAGGGCCTATGAGGATTTACCCACCGTGATCTGTGCGTCCAGGCCCAACCTGAAGAAGATGTTGAAAAAGAAGAGCCCCACGCAGGTGAGAGTTCAGGAAGAACGCCTACTTCCAGTGGCCTAAAATTCTAGATTTAACCAAACTTTTTTCTGCAGTATTTCTATGACATTGGCTTTTTAACGAAGTACTGTCTCATGGATGCCTTCCAATGGATAGCCTCTGAGTTAGTGGGTTTCGAGAGACTGGACTTTGTGCCGATGCGAGCCATCTATCCGCCCGAAGTCAAGCTGAGCATGGAGGAGCGCCAGCAGATGCAGCGCGACTTGCTACAGGCACTGAAGACACCGCTGCCACCGGACGATGGCATATGGTAGGGGGGTAGGGAACAGCCACCACTGTGATATGTATTTGTAATTTTTAAAATTCTACAAATATATACATACACATGTATATGTTTATATACACATTTGTATAGAAATATTTACAATTCAACCTAGGATTTTCTTTAATAAGTTGGCTTCCTTTTCACTGCGCATGCGCAACACAGGGTTGGTTGCGGTTGCAGTTGCTTCCACGTGCTTGAGTATGGCGTTGCCAGATAGCTGGACTATCACATGTCGTGACATGACACGAGTAAATGGGAAATTATAACCAAATCATGCAGAAAAGTTCAAGAACTTAACATAATTTGAAATGAAAACTAAAAACCAAATTAAAATTAAGTAAAGAGAGTTCGTCAGGGTTTTTTCTTTAAGAAATATCTGCTAATTTCAAAATAAAATCAATTTATATTTAAAATATAATCAAATATTTAATTTATTATTAAGTTTTGTAGCTGTGAAGCCTTTAAATTAAAAGAAAATACATTTTTCGTACATCAAATGGTAATCAGTTCTCTATTTCTCAATTTTTTTGCTGCAAAACCATTAAAAAAATAAAAAAATATATAAAATAAATGAAAAACCCTGCTATTTTAAAAGAATACATAATAAATAAATCCAATTTCACATGTTTTTATCATCCTTTATTTATGATCTATTATAAACATACTTTTAATTGTTAATGCTCCATCACGGGCTGGTGGTGGGGGTGTCAAAAGGAGGAATTAAAAAAAAACGTAGGACATTTTTCTGAACTTTAAGCCTAAAATACATTGAATTGATAAATTGTCATCGCTGCGGTCAGACAAGGTTGACAATCGATCGAATCCGATGCGAATGTTTCGTTAACCACTAAGTTATTGATTGATGCCAAAGAAAGTAAACCCAACGGCGGCGATCCGCCAGGATCAGATGGGATNNNGTGTGTGTGGGGGGGGGGGGGAGCGCTTTGGGGAAAGGAACAAGGAGGCGACACCGATGATAGCATTTAGGTCAGCTTGGAGCGCTTCTTGGCAATGGCATCCTCGACGGCGCGCAGTTGCTTTAGCAGCTCCTCGCGACGTGACTTCTTGCCACCGTCCTTGTCTTTGCCTTGATCCTTCTCTTTGTCCTTCTCCTTGTCTTTATCCTTCTCCTTCTCCTTGTCCTTGTCCTTGCTCTGTGGCTCCTTATCCTTGTCCTGATGGCGCTGCTGCTGCTGCTGCTGCTGCTGCTGCTCATTTTCATTATCAGAGTCGGCTGAGTTATTGGGCGAGGCCAGCGCCGACACTCCCACCATGTTGGACGTCTTCTTAATCTCAATGGAAATGGGCGAACGCTTCTTGGTTGCTTGTTCAACGGCTGTGTCGGGAGGAGGAGGGAGAGAGATATATATATATAATTTATAAATAATATTTATTAATCAAAAGAAGACCACACTTACGCTTCTTGATTAACTTGCGCTCGTTCAGCGCCTTGTCGGTGGCCCTCACTCGCTTCTGGGGCGTACCATGCGACCCTGAGGAGCTGCCCGATGTTGACGAGGAGTCCGATTCGGAGTACGAGGTCTCCGATGAGTCTGCATTTAAATAATTTATACAATTTAGTGATATATCCACATATTTCCACACTCCTCTCCCTACCTGAGTCGGATGAGCTGGAGCTACGTCGACGTCGCAGCTTGTCAAACTTCTTGGGCGCCGGCGATGTGAGCTTCTTGCGCTTGGAGGCGGGACTATGTCCAACGGCTCGCTTGTCCATGGCAGGACGCTTGTATGAAGGCGAGAGGCTGCCCTCTGCAGGATTTGGGGGGGAGATTAGAAATCAAAGATTATACATTTTAAAGCAAAACACTCACTGGACGCATTCCTGGGGCGTCGCGGTATCTGGCTGGGAGAGCGCACCACCCGGCCGCCCAGACGACGCGCCGAGGATGAGGCCGCGGCCAGCTTGTGTGCACTGCTGCCGCCGTAGCGTCGCTTGTGATCCGGCGGACTGCTGGAGCGCGACGAGTCCGAGCTGGAGTCGCTCTGCGAGCTCGATGTGGAGTACGACGAATTGCTGCTGTAGCTGCGACGATCACGTCGCCGGCGATCCTCCCGTTCGTACGAGCCTCGTCCCATCGACTTGGAGCGCATCCAGGGATCGCTCCACTCATCGCCACGGCCGCCGGCCGCCTCCACGCGCTGCACAATCACCTCACGCGCCGGACGCAACCGTCGATCGTCCTCGTAGTGCGGCATCCGATGTGGCGGCAATTCGCGATATCTCGCCATCCTGCCGTACGCGTCCACATCCTCGTAATGCTGCGGCATGTACTGACTGCGGCCGTAGCGATCCGCTGGTGGCCCATAGACCGAGTACTGCAGGGGCATGAGGGCGCGTGGCGCGGGATGGGGCACGGCATGGGGATGCATCGACAGGGGCATGCTTAGCGGATTCAGGGGCTGTTCCCGCGCCGATGACGATGACTGTGGTGGCGGCGAACGGGCACTGCTGCCGCCACGCTCCTTGAGGTAGTACGGATCCTTCTCCAGCTCGTCGGGGGAGAGGGTGAGGTTCATTTTCTTGTCCTCAAAGTCCATGTCCTGCTCCTTGCGCTTATTGGCCTTGCGCATCATCTCCTTGGCGGTGCGCAGGCCGCGCTCCCAAGCATTCTCCACAACGGGTCCGTCGGGCAGCAGCGTACGGGCCTCGTGCCCGGGATGGCCGCCATAGATGCTGGACGCATGGTGCAGGGCCGGGCGATGGTGCAGCGGTGGCCGCTCGTTGCGATAGTCATGATAATCCGCCGCTGCCGCAGCATGGGCGCTGTAGGCCGAGGCGCCAGCTCGCGACGCCGAGCTAGAGGATGCAGCGGCCGAGGAGGACGCGCCACTGGCACCGCCGCCCTGTATGGGCACGGAACGCACCAGGCTCTCGAACATGGTGTAGTTGCCCTTGTCCGTGACACCGGGATGCAGGAAGCGACAGCTCATGCCCCAGGTGCACTGGCCGCGCGTATAGAAGCGGCACACCGGCTTGGGTTCCGTCTCCTCGGGACGCTTCTCATCCTCGTCGGATACCTCGCCCTCCTCCAGCTCCTCCTCTTCCTTTTTCTTCTTCTGGGCGAGAGCCAAGGCAGCTGCCGTGCCCTTGTCCTTGGACTCCTCGCCATCCTCCAGGCTGCCATTGCTGGCTGCACAGTGGGCAAGGACCTTGCTGGTGCTGCTGGTGCTCTTGCCATCCTGGCCATCCGCTGCAGCAGCAGCATCATTAGCATTATCATCATCGTCGTCCTCGTCGTCATCGTCATCCTCCTCGTCGTCGTCATCGTCGTCGTCGTCGTCATCATCCTCGTCGTCATCCTCGTCGACCTTCATCTGCTTGCCCGCCGATGTCGCCGCCGTCTTGGCCTGGCTGGCTTCCTTGACTTTGCCCTCTGCCGAAGATGCTTCCATTGCTGAATCTGTGATGGGCTCCCCACAGTCGCCCTCCTCCGCTTCAAAGTCCAAGGCATCATCGTCGTGTGGCTTGACCAAGTCCTCCTCCAGGCCAGAGGCTGGTTTCCGTCCATTGGAGGTGTCCTCAAGCTGCAAAGGAGCAAGGGGAGAAAAAGAGAGAACACATAGAGTGGTATCAGTGAGGACCTAGCCTTGGTGGCCTTAAATCCTGAGCTTACTTTGGTATCCTTGCCGGTGGCCTTCTTCACATCCCCGCTCGCTGCCTTCTGGCCGTTATGCTTGACCTTTTCCCGCTTCATCTCGTCCTCGTCCTCGCACAGGGGCGACAGTGACTCATTCGAGATGCCGCCATCATCCTCCTCCTGCTGCTGCTGCTGCTGCTGCTGCTGCTGCTGCTGCTGCTCCTCCTCCTCCTCCTCGTCGCCCGCCTGCAGTGAGTGCTTTGAGCTGGACGCCTCTCGCTTCTCCTCGGCCTCAATGTCACTGACATCGCTCAGATCCTCGTGACTCATGTTCAGATTCACCGCCGCCTGGTTATACAGCTGCGGACTGCCGCTCCGACTCCGAACCGAGGATAGGAACGAGCTGGGCTGCGATTTGGCGCTGGGCGATCCAGATTGCTCTGGTTCGGGTTCAGAGGCCACCGAAGCTGTTGGATCCGCCTCTGGTTCGGGCTCTGTCTCGGGCTCGGGCTCCGGCTCGGGCTCCTGTTCAGGCTGCAGCTCTGGCATTTGCTCCTGCCCCTGCTGCTGTTGCCGCTCCCTTTCTGGCTCGTGATCCGGCTCATCTTCGCTGGACGAGCCGCTGGAGGAACTGCTGGCACTGCCACTGCCGCTGCTGCTGCTGGAGCTCTTCTTCTGCTTCTTGGACAGACCGCTGCGACTGGAACTGGAGCTAGAGTTGGAGGAGGAGCTGCTGGTGGAGGGGGCTCTAGCAGCACGGTTCAGAACGGGTCCACCACCACCACCAACGCCGTCGCCAGCCGATTCCGCTGCCTGCTCCTGCCCGGCATCCTTGGCGGTGTCAATGGGCGAATTGGAGCGAGAGCTCGAGGAATTGGACGGTGAGCTGGCACGAGAATCGTCCGACTCCATGTCGAGGACCATGGGTTCGCCGTCGCCTTACGCCCACGCGTTCCTGCAGGAGATTGGTAAAGAGGCATACGATTAGTTTTGTGGTTAGGATAAGGGTTAACATAACAACGTCCTTGGGTGGCTATCGCCTCTTAACTCTTCGGTAGGCGGCGGGAACCGAGAGGAAACTGTAGGGAGCAGCAGATCGATCATTTGTTGGGTGGATCTTGAGGGTATATCTGGGTTGTGGTCATGCCAGCGGACAACATGACGACTTTATTTCCCATATTCTAGGAGTAAAGGTGGAAAACTAGTTACTAAAACCTAAATCATCTTCAGAAAATCTCGAAAATAACCTCAAAATGCATCGGTAACCTATAATCTTTAATCAGAGCTAAATTAATAATAATAAATCCCAATGTTTAGTCATATTTCATCACTAATTCTCATAACTAACAACTCCCCGGACTTAATTCTTGTGAAATCCTTTATAACAATTGTGAAACTCAGACAAAAGGTCGGAAAAAGGGCAACAAAGGTCACGGTCAAACATGTCCCAACTTGACCCCCACCAACAAATGTCGATAACTGTGTGATTGCTACGATAACGCGATGGGCATTGCAATCGATTTCATCTCTTTTTCTTTTCTCTTTTCTTTTTTCGATTATTTATTTTTTTTTTTTGTAAGGGAATGACGGTTGGGTGGGGGGGGGGTAGAAGAAAAGTTCTTGATCGAAAAATTTGTTTGCTGTTTGTTGGCTTTTTGTGGGGTTCTTACCTTCATTGCTTTTATTAGCATTTTATTTATTTTTAATTTATTGATTATTATAGTGTGTGGGTGTGTGTGTGCTATTGCTTTATTGCATTTAATTATTTTTGACGCGCGGGCGAGCGAGCGAGTAAGAGAGGGAGAAAGAGCGAGCCAACGAAGGAGGCATTTTCTGAAAGAACAACAACAACAATTGCGGTTGAAAATACGGGATAACTTGCGCCATTCCTCTTCACATTCTCATTCTGACAACGATGGACGGTCTGTCTCCCTCTCCCCGAATGTACACACACAAGTAGGACACGCACACATACACACACACACACGCACACACATAAACACAGGCGCACACACAGGAGAGAGTTAATTATTTTCGGACTTTTGCGCACTTTTCGCGACCGACAGACAGATTTTTTACTTAACAACTTTAACCACTTTTCACTTACTTTCAACTTTTACTTAAACTTTTGCTTTTACATTTGACTTTTACTCATTTCTCTTAAACTTTTTTCATTTTCTTTATCTTTTAGTTTTTTTTTTTTTTTGGAGGGGAAAGATAGAATACTTGAAAATATATCAATTTGTTGGTCTGAATTTGCAATATGCACATTTTTTGTTGCTGCTTACCTATGTCTGAGTGGGTGCGAGTGAGAGGGAGTAGTACGGAGAGCCAACGCCGCCGCCGCCGCTACTGCTGCTCGGCCGCCGCCGTCGTCGTCGTCGTCGCTGTCCTCTGCCGTCTGCTGCGCTTTCCCCCTTTTTCGCTGGCGCTGCGCCAATGGTAAATCTTGAACTCCAGGGTTTCCTGATGGCGCTCGTTACCTGGATCCGGTTGCCACTTGCAGTTCCGGGTTCTAGCTGGCGAGAAATGCGTTCTTTTCAGTAAAACAAAACCTCTGTTCCGTTCCTCTGTGTCCAAACCGCAGAAAAAAGGGATGCCGGATGGTTGAACTGACGCTCTCGCCTCGTTTGACATTTGGCCGGCGTTGCCAGATGGCTGGTGGAGTAGCGTTTTCCAGCACTGTTTTCAGTGGTGTAGCCAATGGGGGTCGGTAAACCCATAGAAACAAATTTAAATTAATCTTATAAGTAAAAGTAATGAAACAACGATTGGCAATACATTACAAAAAATAAAGAAAACTTGCTTAGAATTTGTACATTTCCAAAATATCTCATTTAATGCCCTAAAAATTTGTTCTAAACATATGCATTAATTATTTAATTATTGATTTTTAAAAAGGATACCTATTATATGCAAGTAATTGGCTTAAAAAGTTATATTCATATTTTTTTTGTCAATAAATGGTTCAAAATAAATAAACCCCCCTTGCATATTTTTTCGACTACGCACCTGCCAATGCCCTTCCACATGTAAATAGCCTAATCTAATCTCTCTCTCTCTCGGCCTGCCTCCCAAACAATAATGGCAAAGCATTTAAAATTAATGAAATTCATTTAGCATTACACTTTAATTACGCAACAGAGGACCCGGATAATAAACCCCCAACAAACCGCCGCACACCAACGTTCCCTGGCGATCGTGTGTACACACTGGTCAACAGATGCAGCTGCTTACGAAATCGTTACGTTTCCTTCCAGCCAGCACGGGCAAGCGCCCGCTTCAGGCGCTGCTCCTGCGGAACGGATACGGATACCTCTCCTCCTGCTCCTCCTCCGCTCCGGCATATTCCACATCGGAGCCCGTGAAGCTGAGCTTCGATGTGTACCAGGGCGAGGGACAGCCCACACAGGCGCCGCTGATCACGCTGCACGGCCTCTTTGGCTCCAAGCAGAACTGGCGCGGCATCAGCCGGGCGCTGGTCCGTAAGATTCCCCGGAAGATCTATGCCGTGGATGCCAGGAATCATGGCGACAGTCCGCATTCCAGTGATCACACGTCGCGGGCCATGAGCGAGGATGTGCGTCTGTTTCTCGAGCAGCATCAGCTTCCAAAGGTGGCCTGCATGGGCCACAGCATGGGCGGTCGCGCCATAATGCACTTTGCCCGGCAATATGTGAGTTTTGAGGCAAGGGGAGAGGTGGGTTCGCCAGGTCAGGAGATAATTCTACTTTGGAAATTTCAGCCCGAACTGGTGGAACGTCTGATTGTGGTGGATATATCGCCCATAAGTGTGCCACGCGGCACCGAGGAGATGAAGCACATTTTCGATGCCATGGTCGAGCTGAATCTCGCGCCCACTTTGTCCATGTCCGAGGGCAGGAAGATAGCAAGGGAAAAGCTACTGGCAGCCACCGAGGACGAGACCGTGGACTTTATCATGCTGAATCTGCGCAAGGATCCCAATACGGGGGCGTAAGTGGAGCCATTATATATGCCTAATCTATATATTCATATGTGTAATCCCTTCCAGCTTCTCTTGGGCCTGCAATGCTCAGGTGCTGCGTGATTTTCTCACCCGCTTCGAGAACTATCGCTCTCACCTAGACGAACTGCCGCCGTACACGGGCCCAACCACCTTCATCTGCGGAAGTCATTCATCCTACATGAGGTTGAGTCCTTATTACTCCTGATTTAATATGCTAAGGCTTCCAAACTAAGAGGTTTTCCTTTCTCTGTAGACGCGAGCACTGGCCCGAGATTGTGGAGATGTTCCCCCAGGCCGATATCCACTGGCTGGACGCCGGCCATTTGGTGCACTTTGAGCAGCCGCAGGAGTTCATTTCCATAGTCAGCGAGTTCCTGAATAGTACCTAGACTAAAAACCTCTCAAAATTTGTTATGTTACCAAAAATTGTACAAAAGAAAAAGAGTCAATAAGAATGAGGCTTTAAGCTAAATCAATTAGCCCATCTTTTACTTATTTATGTTAGTATTTATTCCTTATTTGATGGATTAATTACTGTTTTTTATATTAAATCAAAAGTAATTGAAGAATTTATCGATTTATTTTGGGCTTAAACAAAGACTTCCCCAATACTTACCTGTTACTTATATTTTGGATCCAAAATTGGAGAATATTCTGTAAATAAAATGGAAATTAATATATTATTTTCCTATTTCATATAAAACTTGCCATTAATTGTCGATCAATTAGAGTGAGATAGAAATATGCTCAAACTAAGAATATATAATATTATTATAATAAAGGCCTCTAATAGATTGTTTAATTCACAAAGGGGCTTTGTTTATATCAGAAAGATTAAGCCTGCACGTTTTCTCGTATTATCCAGAGATACGAAAAGGATATCCAGGGTCCTTAAGCTCTAAAAAAGCTAACATATCTATAAATATATTAAAATATTTCCTAATTACTTTGTTTCAAAATACCTCTAGTTATTTTGATCATTTTGGTTTATATGTAAGCATGGTTGGGCACTGAACTTTCAGATTGGAGCCTAAAAACATAACCTATTAAAAGTTTTAAGCATTAAAAAGAGTGAGCTTTATTTAGTCCCAGCTCCTTGTGATTTTCTAAGCTTACAAAGAAAGCTCTGGAGGCTAAAAGGGCCTCTACATGGGCATCCCTGATTTTAAATTTCGATATATGTATAAAGTTTTTATAAGCAAATCTAAATATATATTGAAACCTGTAATATTTTGTATTTTCAGTAAAATTTCAATATATATTTAACAGCTTTAATAATTTATTTAAAAACGGAATGTTTGTAAAAAAGGGACTCTACATGGGCATCCCTGCTCTTTGAAGATTTTAAGGTTTTTGAAACCAAAGTTAAGGTATATTTTAAGCTGTTTTAATTTGTTCTTAGACCTGTAAGGATTTCTGTGGATTTTCTCTTAAACTTTAATCTAAAAGACCTTTACTTTACCCACTTAAAATAATACTTAAAGGGATATATACTGTACCTGCAAAAATACAACTACTTTGAAGTCATGGAATACACTTATTAACACTAGTATAAACATTTTCCTCCCCCCCTAAACAAATAGAAAAACTTCCGTTAGTGGTGTATGTACATTTAAAATGTAATTTAATTTAATCATTCTTGTTGTTCGGCGTGTGATCTCGTTAGATTCATTCGATTTTCAGAGGGGGGATTCTTCTTCTGTTTTTCTTTTTACCTTCTTATTTTGTAGGCCCCCTTTCTTTGTTTAGTTCTTTTGTTTTAAAAAATATACATACACAGACACGAAAAAAATGCCATATTGAACTGAGAAGCTGATAGAATATAGATCGTATCGTATCCTGTCTCCTCCTCTGTCGCCTCCTCCCATATGCGCTTGCTGCATACAAAAAATTGACAGCAAGTGATGCTTGATTTTCGTCGATTTGCGTTATCCTTTGGTTTCGTGTGTGTGTGTTTGAGAGAGTGTGTGTGTTTTTATGCATGTGTATATGTGTATGTGTATTTACTTACAATTACGAATAAATAAATATGTATAAATATATATATATATAAGAGATACCAAAAAATCAGGCGAAATCACATTGCACTTAAAATTAAATATAGTCAAAGGTTGGAAATCATTTAATAAATGAACACAGTTCGCGTGCTTCGGTGTGTGTTTTTGAATGTGTTGTGTGTGTGTGTGTGTCTTTATCCTTGCTAAATACATCAAACAGGAATGGTGGGTAAAACTCTCGTGCTAAGGCTAAAATGGCTGTGATAATTTCCTCAAATTCGATGTGTTGTGTGTGTGTGTGGAGTGTGTGTTTGTTTATGGTTCTGGTGTGTGAGTGTGTGTGACAAGTCATTGGATTTTGTCTCACAGCTTTTGTAGTTTTGTTATATTTTTTTTTTAGTTTTTACTTTTTAGTTTTTAGTTATTAGTTTTGCTCTAGTTCCTTCACTCCACTCCTCCTTAGTTGTAGTTGCATTTTCTTTTGTTTTAAGATTGTTTTTTGTTTTCGTTTTTTTTTGTTTAGACTATAATGCCGCCATCATAGGCGTAATCGGCTTTGTTGTGCATGACGAGTCGGTTTTCCACAAAGTAAAAGCTGTCCGAGCGTGTCTCAAAGGGGCTCGATATCATCTCAGCCACTGCAAAGGCAAAAAGGGAATGTTAAAATATAAGTAAATTCATAAATTAGGCATTAATAAATGAGTTAAGAATATTAGAGTGGGTAAAGTTTCGTTTTAAGCTAACATTTTTCCAAAAATAACCTATATAAATGTATAGTTTAAACATTTATAAGGGGGTTAACTTTTACCTTAAAAAATCTATTTAAATTTATAATTTAAGCAAAAGTAAATGGATTGATTATAAAAGAAAGGTCACCGTTTAGTTTTAAGCTTACATTATCCCAAAGAAAAATATATATAATTCATAATTTAAGCAAAAAGAAACAGGCTATCCTTTAACTAAGGGCCACAGTTAAGTTTTAAGCTGTAATTTATTTAACTTCATAAAGAAATCAAAAATAATTGTTTTAACTATGAAAGAAGGCCCACAGTTGAGTTTTAGGTTGACATTATCTTAAAAACCCAATTTAAATGTATAATTTAAGCAAAAAATAAATGGATTAATTATAAAACAAAGGCCACAGTAGAGTTTTAAACTAACATTTTCTTGAAAAACCAATTTCATCTCCAAGATTAATCAAAAATAAATGGGCAAACTATGAAAGAAGGACCACATTTCAGAGTTAAGCTTTACTTTAAAATAAGTAATTTAAATTAATATTTGAAGCAAAAATAATAAGTTTAGGCATAAATAAAATGTTATAGGGAAGTTTTAAGCTTACATTATTATAAAAAGCCAATTTAAATGTATGATTTAAGCAAAAACAAAAAGGTTAACCATTAAAGAAAGACCACAGTTGAGTTTTAAGCTGACAATTTCTTTAAATTTAAGTAAAATCAAGGCTTTAAGCTGGCTAATGATGAAAAAACAATGTTTTCGCGTTAAAAGGAAAGCAAATGGACAGCCTGGGTCGCCTTGACCTACTTATAGACCCCCCCATTCAAAGCCCTAGTCCTATTTCTTGGCTGCTGGCCCAGAGGGTCATTGGTCATTATGCAAGGCACGCCATGCCTTACGCTGCCTTACGCTGCTCTCACCTAGGTCGGGTGGAAGGTTAGGAAACTCGTAGATGTGCTCGCACGTATTCTTCGAATACGGAATGCAGTAGCCGAACTCAAAGTCAAAGGTCTTCAGCAGGCGGTCGCGAAAGAAGTGACGCTCGATCATGCGGAAATTATTGACAGGCTGGCTGCCCACGGTGAATTCCACACTGCAAGAAAATAACGTGATATTAGATATATATCTAAAGATATATATATATATATCTGAAGACCATACGTGGCTCCCACTGTCTTGAGGTTGAGAAATGCCGGCGTAAACTGATAGCGCACATAGCGTCCCGCATTGGGATCGGCAGTGTCCTCCAGCGACAGCTCCTCGGCCGCCGCCAGCATGGTCTCCTCGACGGACAATCCGTCCGGATACTGCTCACTCGGTGGCTTGGCAATCTCAAAGAGCACCGCCCCGCTCTCCAGATCACGGATCTTGAAGCGCGTAAAGTCAATCTCGAACACATTTGCATTGGCGGAGCACAGATAGTCGTCCGTGATCTTGGTCAGGTGCAGCACATCTTCGGGTGTCACGCTGGAGGGTTCTGCCGCTGCTGCCACCGATCGCTTGGACTCGCCTTGGGCAGCACATCCTCCTCCGCCGACAGCCGCTGCCGCCAGACCACTGTTGCTTCCGCCATTGGCCTCGCCACCACCACTGCCGCCGCCGCCGCCGCCGCCGCCGCCGCTACTGCCGCTTGTGGCAGTGCCGCTGACTGAGGAGGAGGAGGAGGAAGAGGCGCTGGCGCCGGCTCCGCTGGAGGATTGCACGGGATTTAGTTGCTTGCCCACAACACTCATCTTGACTAGGGTTTTGCGGTTACTGTTGGGGGGGGGGTTTCGGGTTTCCGTTGTGGGTTCTGAACAGTTTCTGGTGGAGATTTAAGGCTCCTGGCTGGCTGGCTGTGCTCGGGCTATTGATGGCTCACTCTGCAAGCAAGGAGAGATAGGTTTTAAAAGGGAAATCAAGAAAAAGAGAATGTAAAACTAAAAGAAAAGCCTCCAAAAGTAAGCCATGATATAATTTAGTTGTAAACCTAAATTTGTAGCCTACTTTTGGGTACTTTTTGTAATTGATTTGAAAAACTCAATGGAAAATTGCAAGAAATTCAACTTTTGTAGGAAATAATTGTATAAATATATGTCAAATATTATAAACAAAATATATTCTTCAAAAACTACTACTTTTACAGCTTAAAACAAACAAAAAAGGCTCAAAATCACAACGAAAAATACAAAATTAAAGAGAAATTGTACTTTTATAAGAAATAATAGTATAAATACATGCCAAATATTATAAATAAAATAAATTCCACACAAAAATACAATTTTTACAGCTTTAAATAAAGAAAAGAGGCTAAAAATCACACAAAAATTATAAATTTAAAGATAAATATTACTTGTATACGAAATAATTGTACAAATATATGCAAACTATTGAAAATAAAATATATTCTACAAAAAAATACAACTTTTACAGCTGTAAATAAACAAAAACAGCCTAAAAATAACACAAAAATTATGAAATTAAAGTTAAATTCTACTTTTATAGGAAATAGTACAAATACATAGCCGCCAAATATTGGAAAAAGACTAAAAATCAAACAGAAATTTTAAGATTAAAGATAAATAATTGTACAAATATTGACATATATTACAAATAAAATATATTCTACAAAAATATACAACTTTTACAGCTTTAAATAAACAAAATAGCCTAAAAATCACACAAAAAATAATAAAATTAAAGAGAATTATAAGGAGGAATGCGAAAATAACTGCACACTTACCCACACATACACAAACTCCAGGAGTTGCCATCAATTGGATCAGGATTTTGGTAGTTATATATATAGATATATACATATGTATATATATATAGGGCTTCCTTTCCTTTCCTTACTTATCGTTCCGTTGCAGAGCCTGGCGGCCAATCCTTCCTCAGTCTTTAACGAGAAACGCAGAAACTTTAGACGGCGGAGAAGAAGAAAACCACAAGCAAAGCCAAAACATGGAAAGAATAAGAAGTAATAGAAAAAAAAGAACGGTAAATACTGCACACACGACGAGCAGCACCACTACTACCCACACACTCACCCACACGAACGCAGGCTGCAAGTGTTGCCATAACATTCGCTCCCTTGGCCAGCAACAACAACAACAACAACAGTTACAGTTACAACAAACAAACGCCAAGAACAACAATAACAACAAACACACACATTAATACAAATTGAGGAAAAATCCAGCAACAAGCTCCGATGAAAGGCGCGACCCAATTTCTGGAAAAGCGCTGTCCTGTCCCTGCTCCTTTGTGTTTGTTTTTCCTTTTGGCGTCCTTTGTGTGTGCGTGCGTGAGTGTGTGTGTGCGTATGTGTATTGGCTTTGTTTTTGTGCGTTTTGTTGTTGGTGCTGCTGCTGGGGATGCACGGCCGCTGCGCTGCTGCTCTGCTCTGCTGCTCCGCTGCTGCTGCTGCTGCTGCTCAAATCAATTCGGCTGGCATGGCACTTGCAACAATTTAGTTAACGCGGCTTAAACGTTAACAAAATTGCATTTAATCGCCCACTTTTCCAGCCTTCTGTGCAAAATCCGTCGTCTTCCAGCCCTGGAAGTAGTCCCTCACACGCTCATTTCTCATAGCTGCGCATGCGACCGGCTTAAGCTCATATTTGCGTCCAAGGGCTTCAAACACACATTTCTCCCCCCATTTGGCAGAGGGGTCACACTGGTTGGCGAGTGAGCTAAAATTGATTTTGTAATAAAAATGCTTAAAAAAAACCAACAAATTAAAAATATAACTATTTTTAAAGCTAATATTATTTAATTCAATTTGTTGTATTATGAGGAAATTACCTAGATGTATTTTAAAATCTAGTTTTGAATGGGGTTTCCTTTGGGCTAAAAGAAAGTGTGGTTACACTGTTGGCGGGCTGTTTGAAAATAATTTTAAAAATTTCAGAAAACTAGTGGACAATTGCAATAAAAACATATAAGTATCTAAATATATAATTTGTTAACAAAATAAATAGAAAAATTATAAAAAAATACATTAGTTTAGGGGAAAAACCTAAATTAAAAGTAATTAACGGATATTTTGTAATATATCGTATATTTTTAGAAAAAGAAATTCTATTATTTCGTTATGGGCATCAAATTGCAACCATAAAAAATTTGAAAAGGAAGTTCTCTTTTTTTTTCGAAGAGGCAAATGGTGTTAAGTGGCGTGTCGAGCAGCGCACTTCCCCCCGGCTTTCGTGGCCAACAATTAGTTAATATCCATGCCCCGTCCTGCTCTCAAGTGCTATAACATCTGGATTTAAGAAGTATACTCACTCGGCGCTGAGGAGATAGGAAGCGGTTTTCGATTTGAATTTTCATATTCAGACGCACGGGCGCCGCTCCGGTGCTGCTCCAAGAGGAGTGTGGGCACACTGGAAGAAAAATATATTTACAGGAAGTAACGGTCTACAACTTCTTACTTGAGAATTATATAGTAATCCCATTTCAAAAATTTAATTTAAAATTTAACTTGGCTTTATAAATCTTATATATATTTCCTTAATTTTGTTTATGAAATTTTTTATTTGTATATTTTAGCGGTCAATGAAGACTGTACCTATTTATATTTTCACAAAATGTATAAAATATAAAACATTTTTGAGTATACCATCTTATTTTTTATTAGCTCTGTAAAAATATTTATATTTTATTCAATTTTCTTTAATAGTTTTAATTTTTTTAAAATTTTTTTCTTTTGGCGACTTCTCTTATTTATTCAAATTTTTCTCTCAGTGTCAGAGGAAACTACTTGAGTTCAATTCTAGCTCCTCTTTTTCGTATGCTTATTTTCTCCATTTCTCGACGCTGTTGTTGTTATTGTTGGCCCTTAAGTGGGTATTTTAATATTCGCAGCCGGAGAGGAGAGCCAAAGAAGTGTTAAGTTTCAGGGGCCACATATGCACTTATCCCCTTGTCTTCTCCTACCCCTCCTCCTCGTCGTTCCCTTTAGCCGTTGCCCACTCCTTCTCCTCCTCCTCCTCCTCCTGCTTGTTCTTCTTCTTGTACTCCTGCTCCTTAGTCTCTTCTTCTTGCTTGCACAGTGGGTCAAACATACACAAATACATGTCTTAGCCTGATTAGCCGAAAGCTTTACGTCACACTTACGCTTACGTACTGTAAAATAGTAGAAAAATAAAATCCCCCAAAATGTACACGCCCTTCTTGTAGGGAATCCCAGCTTAAGACTAAGTTATGGCAACTATTCATACAAATAGGGCTTTCAAAGTTAGTTCGTAAATTAAAAGCCCTACTTAATTATTTTAATATATAATAAAAAGGGAAGAACAAATGAAGTAAACTATACAATGTCTACGTTTCGGGTGGCCTTATATTTATATATTTTGTTATGCCTTAAGAAGTGCAATTATTAGTAAGGTTATCTGAAGGGCATTATTTTTACTACCTGGGAATATAATATAGTATTTCCGTTTTGTGTGTGTAATAATAATAATGTAATAAGTAATAATAAAATATTTATTTAATATTTGAAATATTAAAAAAGCGATAAAATAATCGCAGAAAATAAATTAATCTGCTTTATTTGATTTAACTTTTGTATCAGAAATGACCTATCCCGCCCACTGTGCCTAGGCGTTCGCGTTTCCTGTATGGCTTGCCCCGCGCTCTCCCCTGTATGCGCCCGTATCCGTGTGCCAGAGTGGGGAACGTGTTCGCTCCTCGATGCAATACATATGTACATACATATATATGTATTTGTACCAATATATATGTATGTATATGTTTAGTACAGTTTGGCTGGAGTCTGAGCTGGAAGCCCCAACAAACTGCCCGTCCATCCCATCCCCATCTGAAGAAGGAAGGAAACCCCTCTCACCTGATTTATGCCCGAAACTCAAAGCTAAAACTGCGGACAGCCGGGGCAGCACCTGAGGAATATGGAATTTGACAGCCCGAAAGGGTAGAGAGATCCCAGGAATTCGCCGGTATAATCCATCTTTCGGATCGGTGCCGAAAAAAAAAAATTATGCGGCTCTCGGTTCGGTTTTTATTTAATTTCGAAATTTCGCAGCTCATTGGGATTTCAGATTTCAGATTTCAGTTCTCAGTTTTTCAGATTTTAAGCGATAACAACAGGTTGCCTTTCTTTATATTTAATGAACTGAACATCTTACCTTGTAAAAAGTATTTACTTCTCTACATACGTCCATAGAACCATGTATTGTTTCGATATTTATTAATGTTCGTAACATATTTATTTAAAATTATTATTGTTTACTACCTCTTGAACTTTTGAGTTGTGGTCATTTTTGTTTTGTTTGTTTACAAATTTAAGCAAGTAAGAAAAGCTAACTTCGGTCGGAGCCGAAGTTTATATACCCTTGCAGATAATTTGTTACTTATTATAAAATATTTTGATAAAATAGAACATGTATAATGTAAAATGTATGCAAAATATAAAATTCATGTGTAAAATATAAATTTAGACCGATCTTTCCTATGACTGCTATATGATTTATTGGTCCGATTTGAATGACATTTTTAGGAGAAAGCTATAATTATATTATAAAGGCACAAATAAAGTTTCATTCGAATATCTTTAAAAAAAAGGCGAAAATATGCCAATTTGTCCATATTGTTTCTATGGCAGCTATAGGATTTAGTAGTCCGATTCCAGCCGATCCGACATATATACTGCTTGCAAAAGATATATAAGAATATCCTGAAAGTTTCAGCCCGATAGCTCGAAAACTGAGAGACTAGTTTGCATATAAACCGACAGACGGAC
>JAEIIU010056556.1:0-56851 GCA_018874675.1 Drosophila baimaii
GAATATGAAGCCTAGGCCGTCGGCTGCGGCAGTGCAGATTCGACAGGCAAATAAACGACACGCATTTTGTTATTAATCGAATTAATCAGGCGTTATTATTATATAACCCAAGGGTGGCATAATCGTTGTCTTCCCCACAAACAATAACAATAACAATAAACCCGAAGCGGGACGCCCAGGACAATGCAGGACAATGGAGGAGGTGGTGATGGTGGTGATGGAAAGGGGGTGGACCGCTGACCCGGTGACCAGTCACCAGTCCAAGGGTCGAGGGTCAGGCAGTTTAAATTGTGCCACGTCCGCAGTTGTGACAAAGTCCTCCTCCCCCCTCCCATCCTTCGGGACAGTTGACCATTGTGGCCGGTTCAAAAATTGAAATATTACACTTTTCATTCGAATCCCGGCGCTGTGTCAGCAGCAATAACTGTGAAATCAATATATATAGAAACCTTTGACCGAGCAATCGGACAGATGACCCGAACGTCCGTTTGCAGGACATTAAGCCAAACCAATTTCCAGCGAAAATTAATGTGCCATCTATGAGTGGGTTCTGTCACATCCGATCCCCATAAATGCGATCCTAATGATGTCACTTTTCCATCCCGAAATGATTCCCTCACCGCAGCTTAGCAGCTTAGGAACTATGTAGCTTTGTTTGCAATGTCATTTCTAGTCCTGGGAGAGATCATATTATAATGAAATTGAGGTTTAAGGGGCATTGGAGTTATTGTGTTCTGGAGGGGGATCAATGGTTTACTATTAACTATAGTGTGAGCTCTAATATTAAACGTTGTTATTATTTTATTTCAATATGGAGAATGTTTATCTTCTTAGCTTTCTCATTTAAAAACGGTGATAAATAAATATAAATTACCTTAAAAATATATATTTAAATCATACTTTATTTAATGGAGTAATTATCTTAAAATTAAATGATCATTATTGTCAAAAGAGGAACCCATCTAGATCCTATAAAACTATTCCTATTATCTCCGATTTGGCCCAGGAATGTGATCTGAATCCTGGTGGACATTCCGACTTCCCCTGTTCTCCATGTTCTCCCCTTCCCCTTCTACCAACACCGAGACAACTGTCAACGCATTGTCAATTCTATTTTTATGTTTTATGCTTTTTCGTCGTTTTGTTTTCGTTTTCATTTATGTTTTCTCTGTTGTTCTTGTTCTCGTTTTGCGTGGCTTCCGCTGCGCTTCGTTTCGTCTACTCAAGCGGCTGTCGTCCGTCTCTGTCTAAATGCCCTCCTTCTGTCCCTGCACTGAGAAAAAATAGTTATAGCTAATAGTCATTTAATAGTTTAATAAGAAAACAAATAAGAATATATATAAGCATTAGTCTTAGTAAATAGGCATTAGTCTTGTGGACCTATTTCGTATCCAATCGATTTTAAATATTGCTTTAAAACTTTGCCTCAAATTTGTTTTCTAATTTCTAATTTCTTAAATAAAACATTATTTAAAGTATTAAAATAAATTAGTGGAAGCTCTAGACCTTCTGACATGGAGATAAACGAAATATTAGGTCTTTAAGATTGACTGTTTCTTATCCCTTGATATTCAGCCTTTTATTTTCAATACCTAAACTATCTTCACCCTTTTATTTCAATACCTAAACTAATAATATAATATAACTATTTCCCAATACCGAAAAATATTAGAAGAAATAAAAACTCTCTCTATGAAATTAACCCATTTATTTGATATAGATCTATATTTTCTCCTGTGTACGCCTCCACCTACCTTTGCCTTTTGTTGTTTTAATATTCGAGTGTAATATTTCAGTTTTTTTTTTCCTTGTCTTTTCTCTTTTTTTGAGCTGCCTTCGTCGTTGTTTGTGAATGTATGTTGACAATTTGTTGGTTGTTTTGGAGAACCGCTAAATAGCTACAAATTTATGAGCGTAAATAGGCGGCGTAAATCAATTTTTAATGCATTTCCATTTCCATTTGGTGGCCGGGCAAATGCCAGGCAGTAAATTGATGAGGCGACAGTTATGCATACGAGGAAATGTTTATCGAGAGGGAATTTGTATACATACATATGTATATTTCCTATCCTGATTGTCTTCACATTAAGGATGTGACTAAGGAAGCAACCTCAAGGAATTTTATCTAATTCTGGGATTGGTTTTTTAACGAGATATTTTTGAAACATTAAAGGAGAGTATTATTTGACTTAAATTATATTAAAATTGAATTACAAATTGCTTTTAGAATCCATTATTAATTATAAATTTATATGCAATTCAAGCAAGTCAATAATTAAAAAGAAACAGTATGCAAATAATCGTTAAAAGTGTGAAATTATCGATAATATCGATAATAATGAAAATACTTTTTTTTGAAAACATAATAATATTTATAATACTAAGATATAAAGTTGGCGATGTGTCAATAACAAATTATTTAGATAAGTCCAAAGTAAGAAGATATTGCTTGTGAAATATCAAAAGAAATTATCGATTTCTCCGATAAATCAGATTAATAGGAATTTTAAAATATCGACAAACATTTAAAATCACTTACTGAATGCAAATTCACACCAACTATTCGAAAATTTACAATCATTATGCAACATTTATATAACATTTGCAGATAAATTACTTTTACGCTTATGCATGATATATTTCTGCAAATTTCTGCAAATGCAAATTTGTTCAGTCATCCTCTCACACACACACATGCATATTACTTATCCTTTGTGCATGGCTGTCTGTGTATGTGTGTGGCATTTGTCGCATGTTTGGTTGCAGCTTTTCCATCAAATCCAATTTAATACGCTTAAGTTCTTACTTTTTGTGTTGCCTCCTTGCTTTTTGCATTGGAAAAAGGCAAGCGGCATGTGGCACCCATACATCCATCCATCCATCCATCCATCCATCCATCCGCCAATCGGTGTCGGCTCAATTTAATGTTATCGATTTTTAATTTTCCTATTCGAACTTTTTTGCTTATTTGCCGACTTGGAACATTTTTCGTGTTCTATGGTTTTAATGTGAATTACAGCCCCATCCCCTAACTACCCACTATCCCACCCACCTGTTTTTCCCAGCACGTAAATAGTTAAGGCTTGTAATTTAATCGCATTTGTATCGATGCTTTTTGCTTTGCCCGTTGTTGCCATTGTCGTCGTCGTCTCTTTGCCATTTAGCAACTATTTTCCTGGTGTTTTCGTTCTCAGTTCGAATTAAATTCAAGGCGTGGAATAATAGTCGCACAAATGTTGGATCATTTACGTACACAGCAGGCAGACCCGTAACAAAATGATATACATAAGCAGGCCTTTATGTGTGGGGGCCTTCCCGTATCGAAGGGAAGCCCCACAGAGGACTCGATGTTGTGTCCGCACTGAGTCTGCATTTTCAGTTCAGCGTTATCCATATTGTTTGCATTCGTTGCATTGTTGTAATTAACGCTATTGTGCCAACCGCCAGTTGGAAATATCAAATAAATACCTTTTTCTGGAACTTTTTCGCAGCTTAATTGGATTTGTGGTCGCTAAGAAGGGGTGCTGTTCGTTAGTTAGGGGGAAGCAGGGTTAATTACAAATATTTTGAAAGCCATATAAGGGTTTTAATTAGGAAATATTTAATCATTAATGAAAGAAACTCTTAAAATTGTATATATAACTTATAAGCTTATAAACTTAGAATAATAAAAAAAATTGGCACATTTGTAATTATGTTTAATATCTATTTATTTTTTTAATTTTAAGTCTGAGGTGTTTGTTATAGGAATGTCAGAAAATGCTGTTATATAACTCGATCTTTTAATGTTCCGATATATGTATAAATCAATATGATAAATCAATATTCTGTTTAAAGTATTAAACTGTGGAAAATGACGTCTAAGCTTAATTGACTCTATTATTGATGGAAAATATATTAAAAACTCATACTAAATTAGGTTTAAAAAATATTAAAGTAACTCTTTCGGATTCTTGTTCGATATTTGATCAATGATATCGATATTTTAAAATTATATGCGGTATTTTTCGATATTCAAAATTTGGATATATCAAACTTATACATATTTTCGCTCTATATTATTTTCAAAATATCGTATCGGACTTTTCCGGTCTATCCTTAGTTAGTTAAAAAATATAACTCTATTTAATACATATAATTTCCAAACTCTTTTATATTTTACTTTACCAAAGAAGCCCCGTTTGGGCTCCTTAAAAGAGAGAAGACTTTCTCTTTTACCCATTTGTAGTGCCCATAATTTACCCAATGTACCCATTATCCCCTACTTGCCCGCAATCGGAATTAATTCTGGGATCGCGCAATGCTCATTGAACGGCATTGCCGTATAAATGACGTCCAAAAATATTTCACGCTTTAATTAAAAATCGAAATTGAACTGCCAATAAAATGTTTGTTAACCAACATAACCGCATCTGTTAATGTCCGCGGAAAGGGGAACGCCGTCGATTGTGTGCAATGGAGGGAATCCAAATGCGAGTGTACGAGGCGCGGATCCGGATCCGGGAGTAGGAGCAGCCCGGCCGCCGCGCCGTGACGCTTTATCAAATTTTGATAAAGGGCCGCGCCAATAAATTAAATGTATAAATTCATTAAATGAATTTCATTTTTATTGTTTCAGCCGCGAGACCGAGCCCCGAACCAGAACCCAAAAAACCCAAGCCCGAACCAGATGACGTACTCTGTGGTGGTGGCGGCGGCGGCTGTGTGTGTGCATATTAAAAAACCATCAGCGTGTCAATATGTAATTTGTGTCGTCAATGCCACCGCCACTGTGCTCTCAAATAGGACATAAATTAAATATCAATAAGGGATCCCCCGCAGCTGGCACTGTGTTCCTCCCGGCAGAGATCTGAGGGCTGACCGAAATTGATTTGCTCCTGAGCCGAGCAACTTCTCAGCTTCGATTGACAAATTTTACCGAGGAATAAAGGCAAACGGATCCCGGATCCCTTGCGAGCAAACAATGGTTGGCGGCTACTGTAGCCTTAGGGCCAAAGACAATTACCCGGCACTCGTGGAAAGTTAGTTAAAAGTGCCCCCCGAAGGATGCCGGAGAGACTCAACTCGAATCCTTCGGATCGTGTGCAATCAACCGCAGTTTGCCTGCCCGAACAAAGGACACGGCGACATGACGGATGAGCTGTTTGCGCAACCTACTGAAACACGCTTTGTCTGGAAGGATCAGCAAAGGATCCAGAGATTTCAAATTTGTCAACCGAGTTCATTAAGCCGGTTTTCGGTGCTGGGATCTTGGGCCAGCCTCCATCCCCAAGACCATTAAATTCCAATCCGTCGTCGTCGTCGTTGTCGCCGCTCTTTGATGGTTTGGAAATTATTAGGGATTTATTATGATTATTATATTAAGAGCACAGCAGGCCCCGGTAAACAATGAATGAATGGATGGCTGGGACCTGTATCTGGGTATCATTATTAGAGATTTAGTTCTGTCAGCGACCAAAAATATTATTTTACATATCAATTATTTCCATTGTCCTGGCTTAAGGTTTTGTTGTCCTCTAATTGTTCGGCGGCAGCAATGACAATCTGGAAAATTGCATACCCAAGAAATCTTGAAGAAAACCACAAGATTTTCACATAATTACTTGGGTTTTTATTGGGGAGCCTGAGTCACTGGGAAATTGGATATTTTTTCGGTATTTAATTTATGATCTGAATACGGGAAATTTGTTTTCCTTTCCACATTTGTCCCAGATGGAGAGAAAAGCGCAAACAGAGATTTGAATCATGGCATATCGATTACAGCAGGTTCCCATAAATCGAGCACACAAATAATTGGTTTACAATCGACAATATGTCATTTGTTTGGGGCTTGTGGGTGGCTGCACTGATGGATGTCTTTATGGAATGGGTATCCAGTTCTGGAGATCTAATTTACTGCAGAATTCTGATTGATTTGGAGATTTTTTATAGATTATATTTTAAGCCTTTTTCCTTCTAGTTTACATCCAATTCAAGACTTCATTTCCACACTTTTCCCGCTTTGATTTCAAATGAGAAACGGAAAATGGAATTAATTTAAAGGCAAATACCAAATGCAGGTGACGTCTTCGATTCGTTTAATGAGAACATTAAAAAGATATCAGAAATGCGTCAAAACTCGTCTCGTCTGCTTTGGAAAACACCCACGAATCCACAAGACCGAGAGAGAGACCCCTGGGAATGGAAACCCATGGCATGGTTTTTCCTCCAAGCGTGTTCATTAGCCATGCAAAGCGTGTGTCCGAATTTAATTTCAATCAAAATCCAAATTATATGAAAATCAAATAAAAATGTGGAAAAAATGGAGGCACTTGCTCGCATTCTAAACAGAAACGGAGGTTGGAATTAACCTTCTCTTTGGTGTGTGTGAATCGGGACATAAACTATTTCACATCTCTTTGTCGGTGGCTCAGGTGACGGCTTCCTTTCATGGTGGGTTTTAGAATTATGGCGGGAAATCTTTTCAAAAGGTAATAACTCGCAGCACCTACACTTTACTCTTTGAACTTCTTTTTGAACGATTTTTATGGGAGAAACGTGATTACAAAATATATATATAAGGAATTCAATTAAAAGTGTGGATATGGAAGTGGAATAATTAAAGAAGAGTGGCTTGGTAAGACTTTAAAGTATTTGAAGATTGATTATCCCATTTTAAACTAAATTGAAGACATGCATTTTATATGTTAAGGATTTTTAACACTTATTTAATACAATCTTAGCAAAATTCAATTTATTTATATATTGTTTCATTCTAAATTGTTATTTGAAGTACAAAAATAAAATGCAAGACATGAGTAAGTAAGGCAATTGTCTGGTTTATCGTAAAAGAAAGCCCATTTAGGATACACTCAATTTCAAATCCTTGAAACACATTATGGCCGCCTCCTTGTTATTGTTTTTTTTTTGTTCTCTTCCGATTTGCATATATGGTATAGGTAATTTCGTTTATGCCTATGAAATTGACTCGATAAAAGTTTTTCGTTAAATCCGCGAATAAAGTTTCATATAAGGGGATGGAAATCCTTACACCTCCTTTTAGGCACATGCTCGTGAGTCCTTGCATTAGGCAAATGAATTGCGCTTCTTCAAAGGCACTAAGGAAAAAACTTTTTATAAAGGAAAACTTAAGTGAAAGATATATTTAAAAAGTAGTCGGAAAAACCTAATATTTGTAATTATAGGTTTTATGAATTCCTAAATCCTTTTAGTTTTTTAAATAGAAAATATCTCATATATTAAGGACTACCTTTTAATTTTTTTTCCTCTGATAGAACTCTTTATTATCATGATTATTTTTGGTAAATAAAATATCTAATATATAAATCAATTTAACTATGAAATTTTTCCCGTGCATAAGTGTGCTCATATCCTTGTAGCTCTGTTCTTCGGCCTCCTTTGCTCCTGCTTATGAATTAGCTTGCGGGCCACGCTCCTTGGAGCAGAGGCTTAAGACCTTGCCACACTTCTCCCCATCCTCATCCCTGCTAGAACCCTGCCCCCTTCTCAGTGGCATTGTCACAACACCCACCCGAAAGTTTATTGTCGCTCGTAATTCGACGAGTTTTGAGGGGGAGGAGAGTCACTTTTTTAACGCGACACCCTCGAGGGTAGTGACTGGGTGGGTTGGGGGGTTTCGAGGGGGTGCTGCGTGCAGGTTGCAGGGTGTCATGCGTGACGGCAAAACATATGCATAATTATTTAATTGAATTAAACAATTTCGTAAATGGTAAATGATGCGACAATATGGCGGCGTCACTCCTGCGCCTCGCTCTGTCGGAAATTTGCATAAATACATAATTATGGACTTCGTCGGCGATGCCAGGATACGGGTATAGATGTGTGTGTGTGTGTGTATATGGGAGCGTGCGTAATAAAATTTGCATGCTTGGCAGAAAAAAGCTTTTACGCTTTCAATTTTATTTTTTGTGTATTTTGTATTTTGAAGCGGAAGGAATGGCTGGATACTCCGTACACTTGTCAGTCGCTATTTTTGATGCCTTTTGGGGATGATTACTTTTCGGCGGGATTTTGCAATTGAATGGATCATTAAATCTGCTAGTTGTACAAGATTCTTGACGAAGTTGAAGCTATAGATGGCAGAGCAGTGATTTTCATATGGTATTTTGGCAGAAACATATATTAAATGTATTTATTGCCATGAAAGGTTATTGAAATCCAAGCTTAAAATGTTAATTTTGCAGTTAATATAATATAAATAGTGTAATGTAATATTTCATAGCGAAAACAAATTTTAAATTTAATTGAAATGTCAGTAAAATAAATAAAAACATTATCCCTACCTTATCAATTTGTACCTTTTCTTCCTTAGAAACGCCCAGAGCCAGACTTCATCTGTCTTAACTACAAATACCCTTCAATCTCAATACCATTTGTAACCCGAATTCACAATAGTTTCCTCTTGATGCCACAACGCGAATTATGCAAAGAATTATTTCCCTTGCGGAAACATTCATAATCTCCTCTATAATCCGGAATGAAAAACCAACTTACAACATGGAATTTATTTCGAAAATGTCACAGCAACTATTGCGATGAGGAAATAACAAAAAAAAAGGGAAGTTCCTGTTTTCTTTATATGAAATGGAATCATAACAGGATCACCGCTAACAATGGAACCTATGGATGTCCTTGTATCCGAGTACCTCTATGTTTGTGTGTGTTCGTTCATCCTGCCTAAACAAATATCTCGGTCGAGAGCACAACAAAATGAAGAGATCGAAAAGAGTTAAGTGCTCTTCCACCATTTCGAATTAAGCCAATTCAACCCAATTCTCAAAACCGCTCTCCCCATGCGTTGTCGCAATTTTAAAACTAGAATATATATAAAAGTGCAACAATAAATGCAGAACAAAAGCTAAACAAATTGTTAAAGCTTCTCTGGCCCAAACTAAAGCATATTGTTCCTCTTTTTTTTCTATTTTGTGGAGGTGGTATAGTGGCCCAATTTTGACTTTAGGGGGAAGTGTGGGGTTTCGGCGTGCCATTGACCTGATTAACATAAAAATGCCCGCAGTTTTTCCTTTTTTTTTCGGATGGGGTTTTTTCAATTTCCTGCTCTCAGTTTCAGTTGTGTTGCCATGTATATATATATACACATATAGCCAGATATATACACTCTGGTATATAAGACATCTACACCCATACGCAATGGAAATTTGAACGGTCGTTGGGGAAATAGCAGCTGGCAAAAAGTGAAACTGCGAGACGATGGCGACAAAAAAGCCAGACCCAGACACACTGAAGGGGGTACTCAGGGGGAGCGGTGGGAGGGTAGGCTAGGGATTGGGGGGGCGAAACAGGGGCGTTCAGACATGGGGGCGTGGACGGACGAAAGTTTTTTTTTTCGGCGGGAGTCACTGCCACTGAGGACACAGCAATTGGCAAGGACTCTCGCTTAGAAGCCGCCGGAAATTGTTCCAGACAGATAGAGATGGCACACTCACATATGCAGGAACGAAATGAATACACTGCTATTCAAATAGTGTTCATTGTTAATTCATTTTCGAAAATGATTCAGATAAATGCCAATTATTTTTCCTAAAAGATGAAAACAATGGCTCGAAATGGATGTTCTTTGTAAATTTTATTTTGAATTCGAATGTTTCTGATTATTTAACCGAAAAAGATTAACACGAAACTGACGTTTATGCCTAATTCATTTTCGAACCTTTAAACATTAATCGCAATTTAAAAAGTTAAAAGATAAAGCTTAACATGTTTAAATTATTACAAAATGCCTTTGCAAACGAAAACTATATTTTAAATAATTATATAACATATACATATATTGCCCACTAATGATCCCTTTTTCCTATGTGCTGGACACACACACACAGTCAGATAGCAGCAACAACTGCGGGGGCAAGGACATCCCTTTTGTGAAAGGTGGCGTCGCAAAAGGGGGGCTGCGGCTCCAGTCACTTTCGTCACTCCTCGACGCATCCTGGAATGAACGGGGAATCCCCCTCATAATGAAACCAGCTAATATATCTTGTTGACGTTGCCGGCAAAGGCAGCAACAAAAAGGAGGAAGCGACATCGGAGCACCAGAGCCCAGGGCCCAGAGCCCAGAACCCAAAAGCCCGAAGTGGAAGCAGAAGCAGAACACAGACATGTCTATTTTGGACCTTATCGATTTTGTCGGGGCTCCGACCCTCAGTTTTCGGAGGGGGACTGCCAGGGATGCGGGCGGCGGCGGCGGCGGCCTGCTGCTGCTGCCATAGGAGATGGTGCTAAGGCGGGGCTGTGAGGGAGGGGCTGAAGGACCCGGCTAAATGGGCCAACATTTAAATGCAACAATTGTCATTAAATTTTCATTGGACGCAGGCGAAAGGTTTAGGCCAAGGAGCGCTTAAAGTCGTAGCAAACATATGTTAAGGATTTGCCTGGCTGGGTGAAAATGAAGGATTTTAAATGGTTAAATAATAAAACAGAACTAATACTTATTTATTATTAATTAAATTAAATTTTTAGCAAGTTACCCAAAAGTAAAATGAAAGATCTAACTATAAATAGCAATCTTAACCCAAGTTTTGTTATAAAAATCATAACTAAATATGTTATTTAGAATATGTAATAAATTTGACTCATGCCGTGCCTTAATAGGCTACCAAATATTTATGTTAATTGGGGAACTTTACAAATTTTGAAATAATATTTATGACTAGGGTAAAATGCGACCACTTTTGCCACAATTATTTGTCGAGAAATGTAAAAGGGCCCTCAATCAGCTCAGCCAAACAGATTTTAAAATATGATTCACATAATTTATGAGTGTTTTTGGAAATTCCTCAACCAATTCGAGAGCTACTCGACATCTGCTGGAGGCCAAGGCACATCCATGCCCCTTCGGGGCGGGACTTTGGCGAGCCACGGATGATCTGTGCCGTGGAAACATGTGGCTGCCACGAGCTAAGAATATATATACATATATACTTAGCATACTATATCGCAGCATGAGTGTTTTATGTTGCCTCGCTTTATGAATTCCATTTTCATTAGGAGAGAATGCAGCGCCACATAAATTTGCCATTAAGCATTCGGAATGATGATGGTTTTTGGGGGCGCCTGGTGGGCGTGTTAATTGCCATTGGCAGCCGCAAAAGTTGAGTTATGAACAAAAGTTTGTTTTCGGTTCGGTTCCGCTTTTCGAGGGGAGAAAAATCGATGGAGGGCACTTTAAAATGGACGCCCCAAAAACAAGGACACTCCAATGTGTATCCAGCAGATACACAAACGGTCTATATCTGTATCTGTGTCCGTGTCTGTGGCTGTCTATTTACCTAAGCGAAAAGGACTCCGCCGGCCTTACTTCCCTCTTTGCACTACAATTTCTTAGTTTTCTTTTCGATATATAGATTTTGTGCCACCCCGCAAGGAATTCCGTATTTCCTTCTTATTTTTTTTTTTGCCTCGTTTAAGTGTGTAAATGTTTTTCCCGCTCGAAGGGAGCAAATTTCGTCGTCGTCGTCGTCGGCTCCTTTTTTGCCAGCCAGGAATTTGTTTATTTGTGCGAGTTGTTGCTGTGTGTTGCTGTGCTGAGGCTGTTGACATTGGTTTCCAGTTTACAAAGAAATCGATTAAACGCAATTGGGTAAATGGCCCAGAGTGTGCCGGGGCCAAAAGCCCCGCCCACCATCCGGGCCTGGGACAAGGTCAACTCTTAAATGCTTGCCAGCTTCGCTTTCGTCTCGGGTTTTGTTTTCTGTCTCCGGCTTTTTCGGCTAAAATTTAATTTGCCCAGAAAGGGCAAACACACACACGTTATGTATTTTCTATAAACTATTAAAAATAAATATAAATAAAAAGCAGCAGGGGAAGACCAAAATATTCTATATTTTTCGATACATCAATAAAATAAAGTGCTTAGAAATACACAAAAGTATAAAGAAAGGAAATCAATTGACCAGAAAGCAGTAATGCAACTCAAATGTATATTTTCTTTAAAAATATAACTATAGGAAAGCAAGAAAAATATAGAAAATAAAGTAAATAGAAACCGAATATATTTCTAAGCAAATACAAAACATATTTATTTCTGTACATGAAAATACAAGAAACTAGAAAACCACATTTGATTACAGAAACCAACTGACCAGAAAACAAAATTCAAATTTTAAGTAAACCCCCAAAGAAACCCTAACCCTAAGTAGGTATCGATTCCCCAGAAAAGTGTCATCGTTAACATAAATCACTCTCGAAACATATCAAAAACCCATTCAACCCACACGCAGCAGACACAGAGGGGGAACCTTTCGGTAAGTACTTAATTTTACGGCAAATGAGAAAAATAAAAATAAAGAACTTTTCCAGCTTTAATTTCAATTTCAATTTATTTTATTTCATTTCCCGCCACACACGTGATATATAATATATTGGAAGAGCAAGCGGCAAGCGATCTTGATCAACGAGCGACGTGCATTTCACATTTTATAGATTTTCTAGGTTTCTTTCTAGGGGGCAGAGACAGGGTTTCGAATTAGGACTGAACTTTTGGCCTGAGTGCCTAATGAGTCAGGCAATTAGACGTGACTACAAAATATTTATCTATTTACGGGTATTAATGGCTTCAAGGCAGTACATAAATTGTATGGGAATAAAGTAAGGTTAAGGATGAGCGCATAAATACTCACTTTACTTTAAGGGGAATAATATTCTTAATACTGTAGGATATTTAAAATATTATTTCAATGTTAAATACCGCATTTCCCTTTGTAATTATATTGTTTTTAAAACCTTATCTACATATTCTTTCTGATTGGAAAAGACTCTCTCTCTGTCTCTCTGGTAAAATATTATTTCCCTTCAATTTTGTATGTTAAAAACGAAACTCTTCTCAGATCCCACCGACATCTCTCCCATAACCTTTCCTAACCTTCTCACGTTCTCTTATCACAAAAAAAGAAATGAGGTAAACCGAAAATTATAAAAGATGTTCCCGATGGTGTCGTCTCCTCGGACCTTGAGGGTCAAGCGTAGATTTGTAGTAATAATTTATTCCGAAATTTAATTATGTTTTTTTTTTTGGTCGGGAAAAATTCTTTGATTGGCTTCACCTTTTCTCAGAGTTTTCCTCTGTTTTCTTGAACGATTTTTATGATTGTGGAGACAAATCGGCGTCATCAAAAAATTGTTGTAGGAAAAACGAGTTTTCTAAATGATTTGTGAGTATGTGTGAGGGGAGAAAAGGGGTATACCGCCATGATTATTAGAAGATTTCAAGAAAAAAAACTAAGAAGAGAGAAGATTTTCGGAACGGGTTCGGTTTCATTTCTTCGGGGCATTCTTTTGTGATAAATGATATTGGTTTTTGGTGTGGGGGAAACTTCACAGACTTAGTGTCTGCCATCTTTATATTTTTATTTATTCAAAGTCTATCTGTATATGTAGCTCTATCTGCGTAGAAACATGCATATTAATGTCCTTCTGCGTACAGCCTGCTAATTCCACAAAAGCCAGGGCAAGGATCAAGGGAGAGGGTTAGTTATTATTTGATATCATCATATACATCATATATGAGGTACATAGATCGGTGAGTAGGGATGTTCCTGGGGGTTGGGAAGAGCCCACAACTCTGTTTGAATTGCGTGTGTCCTTTGTTTGATCCTGCTCCTGCTTATTCGCTCTCACTTTGTTCTCATTTTTAAATTCTATTTTTTTCTGTATGCGTATCAACCATTTTGAATTATTTGTTGCCACTGAGTTGTTTTTTTTTTCAGTAATTCATAAGTGGCAGCTGTTAATAAACCCTTGCTTGGTTTATTAAGGGAGGAGTTGTCCCATATAGACAGTCGTTTAATGGAAATAATGCAGATACATATGTTTTCAGATACATATGTATGTATGTACAGAATGTACGTGACAGAATCACGATAAGGCACTCAATCGAAATGAATCCAACTGAAATCAAATCAAATCAAATCAAAGCAAATCGAATCGAATGAAATGCATAATTCATGCCAACTATGGAATATTTTGGGAGGGATTTAAATCTGGAATAGTACCTTATTTGGTTTGCATTAATTTACAATTTATGGATAATGATTATTAGTTTGTGTAGAATTATTTTATACTTTTTTTTTATTTTTAATTTGATTTATAACATACTCATTACAAATAGTTCGAACTATAATTTCTTAAAAAACACTTCCCTATGGCTTAATATTAATTATTATATTATATTAATATTATCCAATATTACTTAATACATTTTTTCATATTTTATCATGAACTTGTTATATTTTAAGGTACATATATGGTTCTTTAATAAACTGTTACATTTCTATCATCAAATTTATTATTTATCTATAAAACAAAATAAAATAAAATAGTTAAACTGAAATAGAAATATACCTGTGAAATTTCCTATGCATATAAAATATAAAAAAATATATTAATATGATGATTTCTTGAATTAAACTACAGAATATAATGTTTTTAACCTTACTAAAAAAAATAAGTATAAGTGTTTATTATTTCATAGTTCAGTTAAGGGGCTTAAGTTCTACATTTGTTATTATTGAATTAATATACTAATTAAAATTAAATCCTGCAAAGTTTCGTTATTTAAGCTTTTTACAAGTAAAATCAATAGACTTTTATCAAATGAATGCAAAATATGACAAATTAAAAATATTTACGAATAAGTTTAATTAAATTTTACGCCTTTCTACTTCATTACAACTATTTATTAAAGAACTGCGCGGTTTTCAGTGAAAGAGACAAACCTTAAAACTTGATGTAGAAATTAACCTGCTGTATTTCGTCTTTAAATATTTATTTAAGTAATTGTTTATATTAAATTAAAGGTTACTATTTATTTATTAATAAGATTTGTAAGGATTTTAATAAGTAAACTATCTCATTTCAACTCCGGCAGTATAACCAACATTTTCCCTGTGAAATTCCCGTCGGCAAAGCCTTCGCTGCGTAAAGCCGAAAGCCAAGTCCTTCTGCCAAATCCCTGCCTCGAAAAAAGGACATTCGCCGAACAGAAGAAAAGACGAAGCAGCAAAGTTAACATAAAAGAAATATGGATAAATAAAGGGAGCAGCGAAGAAGGCAGCAGCACATAAAGGAAATATGATTGAGATTCACAGCCAACGAGGACGTCGAAAATACAAGGAAAAAAGTATGAAAAGGAGGAGAAAGCGCGCGCGTCCTGCGTCGCTGTCGACGTCGACGCCGACGTTGCTCCGCCTAAAGTTGTCATAATTTGCTCTATATGCGTTTTTATTTATTTGCCGATCCGCTGCGCGCACGTTCATAAAAAACGAAGACGTTTCATTCGGTTTTTTTCTCCCTTCTTTTTTTTATATATCTTTTTTTTTATTTGTTTCTCGGAGAGAGAGAGTGCCGTGCCGCCAAGCGGGAGGGAAGAGCACAGCTAGAGTGGTGCCTGGCGGCCTAACAGTGGCCTAACATTCGAAGTTCAGTCTTATACGGCATTTCCCCAGCTGTTAGTCGCGCTAACAGGGGGCGAGAGCGTAAGCATGCGAGAGAGAGAGTGCGACGTGGTGGTGCGAGAGTGGAGCTTTCGCTGCTGCGAATTTTGGCGGCGACTCCTGTTTTTTTTAGTATAGAGCGCTGCAGTCGCTCCGGCTCGCTGCTCTGCTCCTCTCTGCTCTGCTCTGCCCGCGCGGGGGCGCCACTCCGAGTAGCGCTAAGGACATTCCGACGCCGACGTCGTTCGCGTTCGTGGTCGTTCGTGGCCGTGCTCGTGCGTTTCGGACCGGACTCGGATTCGCACTCGAGCTGCAGCCTGAGATTGCGATTCCGATTCCGTTCTTGGCCGTGGTTCAGTCAGCAAGCGAAAGCGCCTTTTTCCCAGAACCCTGGAGTCCTGAAAGCGCCTGGACGCCTCACAAACCAAAAAAAAAAAAGAAGAATAATAAACGCACACTCTGGCGGCGGAAATTTGCAAATATTAACAGTTAACAGTTAACGGGACCGCAGTGCGTTTTTATTACCGCCGCCTCCGCCGTCGCTGCCAACGCATGTGTGTGTGTCTGTGCGAGTGCGGGTGCCTTTGTGTGCGTGCGAGGGGGCGGGGGCATGTGTGCGAGCGTGTGTGTGTGTGCGCGCGTGTTTAATTAATCATAAAATCTCCATCAAAATGCAAAGCCCGCAAAAGTAACTCGCCGAAAAGCAACAACAACCACAGGAGAGGGGGCGGGCAACAAGGAGCGGGAGAAGGCTAAAAAGAGACGGAGAGCGAAATGTGCAATAAACTCGATTTTTCTGGCATCTCAACTAAAAACTAACGGCTCTAACGGCTCGCTTTGCCGTCGGCATCCGTGAGATACTTTGCGAAAAGAATCCAACAAATGCAATAATGAAACAAGGATAGCGAAAAGGCAGAAAACCAAAACAAGCTAAAGGAGGAAAGGCGCCAAAAAGGGTGAGTTAAGACTTAACAAAATATGTAAAAATATTTTAAACATATTATTTAAAAACTATAGTTAACTCGAATTCATCCTAAATAATAATCATTTGTGAGTACTTAAAGTTACCTTTAAGTAGAGAGTAAAGTTAATGACAAAAAACATTAATTCATTATAAAAACAATATAAGTTATATGTGTTCCAAAAAGCTAAGTAGATTTTACACTTAAATCAAACAAAAAAACATTAATTTATTATAAAAACAATATAAGTTTTAAGTGTTTTAGAAAAAGCTAAGTAGATTTTACACTTGAAATCAATAATATTTACCTTACAGTAGTTGAAATGTTTTTAAGAACGTGTATAATTCTCTTCTAAAATATTCCAATTAACTTTAAGATACATTTTGAATAATTTCTACTCTTGATAGCTACTTAGAAATAGTTTTATTTACAAATACTTTGGACACAATACTAGTCCTTATATAAACCAATCAAACACATTTCTTAAATTAAGTTTTGAGTATCAAAACTATTAAATAAGTATGAATATTAAACCTAATTCTATGTATTATGGAATGTTTAAATATACATATATAAACTACAAGTCCTTTTTATACAAAAAAACCTTTATTAGCCTCAAGAATCCTATAAATAAAAGTAATAAAAAAAACCTGAATATTGTTTTCACAAAAATGTATTTATAATTAAGCAATTATTATTATTAAAACGAAATTCCCCATGAACTGCTTAAAAAAATAGGGTAATTTGTTAAGTTACTGCGGAAATGGAATCGAACTAATTTATTTTTCTTGGATAAATTGAGGACAAAGTCTTTTGGATAATTTATTCCTTTTGTTTCTGTAAGAACAGTGACAGGTTTCAACCCCTTATGGTATTGTACCCAGTTCCTTCCTGGGGTTTTATTCCCTTCAATTGGGTAAGATGTCCAGTCAAGTGTAAGGCAACTTTAATTTGAGAGATGTGTAATGTGTTTTATACAGCAAAACATGATATAAAATGGTTGTTTTTTAACCTTTTCACCCTTAAAATTGTGTTATTTTCTTGTTACCCCCAACTTTAAGCAGACTGTTGCTTTAAATTTTCTTAATTTCTTAATAAATGTGTATGAATATAGTCTAGAATAAATATTAATAATAAAATACGGTATTTTTAGAAAGATTTTTATTAAATTCCCTAAGAAAACGTGTAATTATCGGCCTCTTAAAATGCAAGTTACGCTTAAAAACAGAACAAATTCAATCAGCAAGCCATGGAATTTAAGATTTTAAATTAATGATTAAATAAACTTAAAATTAATCATCTTAATCTAATAATAAAAAGGTAACTATTATTATTTTTCCAAATTTAAATGAGTTCTCTATTAGAAACTGAAGTCCACTTAGTTATTAATATATTTTATTTAAATAACAAATTTATAAAGTAAATTTCTTATATTTAACACTGCAAATGGTGTACTTTATATATTCCTATTTTTCTTTTTATTCTTTATTGATTGGGTTCAGCTCTATATACATACATATGTACATATTGGTGCAAATACATCCTGATGGCTTCTCGACACACAGGCCCCTCTCCAGCCTTGATATATATTGTGCTCGCCCAGCGAGTAACCTACAAATTGGGGAATACATATTGCACAAGATCCCCATTGAGCCTGGGGCTGACTACTTGGCCGACCTGCAGCCCATCTCTGGCCCATGCTGTGTCGAGGTCTCTCTCCCCTTGCGAGATTATTTAACTTTGACACTTTATGCGAGGACATGCAACTGCAACGGAGCAGCCCGAAAGTTGCATGTTGGGCTTATGTCAAAGTTAACATAAATACAACAACTACTTTGTGCCCCAAAGGTGGTGGCTGGCGGGCGGGCGGGTTTTGGGTCAAGGGGAGAGGCCTGTGACATGGGCGTAAGGTCGCCCAATGTTCGAGGAGTCTGTGCCGTAGGATATGACAAGGGATATACAAGCATCTGGGGGAGTGCAGCGACAACAAGACGAGGAGAGCAAGTCGAACAATATCCCAGGCCAAAGAAACAACAACGCATGTCAAGAACGAAATTAACATGGCAACAGAGGGGGTTGTGGGGGGAGAGTGGGAGCAATGTACTACCCAGCCATGGTAGTGGGAGATGCTGGCCATCTAAGGTTAAACGAAAAGATGACAGGTGTCAAGTCAGTGTGTCAAAGATACAGAGTATCTGACAGATGCACAGCAGAACGGGTGCTCAGAGGCGGGGTAGATGGCAAAACAGTTCAATCAAGTCACAATTGATGCAACGCATGCCTGGCATAAATAATTCTCAATCAGGCCCATGCTCAAAGATACAAAGATACATAACCAGAAGCTGGGGGAAATGCTACTCAGACACAAGTCAGTGTCCCCCTTTACCCCCCGCCACCCAGTGCCCCCCACTTATATTGTTTTATTGTCTTAATTAATTTATGAGTCGCGCGATTTCATTTCTATGTGGCTGCGTATTATTTTTTCGCTGTTCGTTGGCTTCGCCATAAATTCATTTGTAAAAATTCGAAGCGCTCCTCGTGTACATAGTACCGGCAGTCAGTCTATTTCTCATTTTGGCTTTTCACACCCTCCCCAGCTGGCCCTGCTCGTCGCTCCTACTATGTATATTTGATATAAAGTTTATTTTCATTTTAATAATAAATACGCGAGCGGCGGCTATGAGTAAAAATTCGCGAGCCAAGCGGACACCCGGACGGATGAAATATTTATTTTGTGTTATGACAGAAATGTGCGGCCATAGTCGTCGCTATGTATATAAAAATGTATCTATCTATCTATCTATCTGCGCGCCCAACTCTTCCCCTCTTTGCCCCCCCCTCTCAATAGTTCATGGCATATTTTGTAGCGAATATTTGGCGAAAATGTTTTTATTATTCGCAGCGTGATGCTGTAATGTGGGCCATTGAAGCTGACACACACACACACACAGGCCATCCGCACATGCAGCAGCTATCTGTCTATATATCAATCCATCTGCAGGCCTTCAGATATCATTGCATTTCTGCATTTACGAATTTTTCATTTCATTCCGTTTTGCTAATTCAATAAACCGCATAAATTGAATTTTTATTGCTTATTCGCAGCGCGAATTTATTAGTTAAATTCCATTCTAGCCTGGTTAGACCCAGCCCCGGATTTTGGGTTGCCTTTTTATGGTTTTCTTGTGGCGGCAATAAAGCAAATTCAATTCATATTCATCAAACAACATTTTTGGGGCTTTACGCAAATGCATTAAAACAAAATTCTACGGAATTAATAATGACATTAGTTTACTAAAATTTATTTAATGGCAATTATATATAAGGTTTCTGCTGAAATGACTAATTAAGAGAGAAAATGAGTTGTGATTGGAAGAATACAGAAACACTGAAAGTATTTTGCAATTTAAATTTAATTAATTCTATTATAAAACAATTCGAAAAGAATTTGCTCTTTCTATTTGCTTATAAATTTATTCATTAAAAAAATAGGAATTTTATATTACTAATTGATCTAAATTGGCTTAGTATCAAATAATTACTTTGAGTTAAAAGAAAATTGCTTTAGCTAATTGAACTTTTTGAATAAAAATTAAATTTATATGTATTTTTAATGGCTTTTTGATTGAGTATTTTATGAAAAAATACCTATGTTAACTGTGAGCTTGTTAAATTCGTAAATATAAGTTATTTTCTTTGCAATTTATATCGCAAAAAATAATTTTTTATAATTAATAATTTATAATTTTTATTAATTAAAAATATAATTTGATCTTAAAATACCTTCAAAATCTTATATTTCGATTTTAAGCAAATCCTGTCTTAGATTAAAATCAGTTCTATCCTGAAAAGAGTCAGAAGTCGTATCTATAATCTCCTGGATTAAATAAAAGAGCAACTTCTTTGTCCTTTTCTGCTAGAATATCACAAAAGCCCTTCTTAATTTATTTTTTTTGATCAAAAAAGGAATCTGCATCCCAAAGTTCAAGCTTCTGACTTTTTTCCTTTGCTAATTTCTTCCCTCAATTGGGATTAAGAAGTAACCATACCTATTCCAAGCATAAATCAAATAATATTTTGAAGTCACAGCCATTTCAATTCAACATCTTCATGCTCTGCAAAAATGCAAATTCAAAATTAAGTTACCAAAATTTCAGAGCCATCTAATTGCCAGAAATGGCATCGAAACAAAAGGAAACAAGGCACTAGGTAGAGGTGGAGAGGTAGCTACTTGAATGCAATTATTTCCTTCGTTTATGAGTAATTAAAACGAAAAGAGAGCGAGGCGAGGATTGGCAAAATATCAAAAACGGCCATCATGGTGTGTGTGTGGGGGCGCTGAGGAGGAGGAGTGAGGCGATAAACAAGTGTCTGACCAGATATACACACACGTGTGTGTGTGTCAGTGTGTGCCCGGTACTTTGCATAGATTGTCCACTTTAGATTAAGCCATGAATAATTTATGTGCGTCTCTTATGATTTTAATTGTTTGCAATGGCAGCTCAACAACTCCACCGAGCCACCGAGCCACCGAGCCACCGAGCAACCCTCTCCCGGACCCCAGCCCTTTCTTATATTCCTTTCAAAGCCAAAGAAAAGGCAGGGACGGAGGCGAACGAGCGAAAGCGGAGGCAAAAACAAAGTAGCGCCCCAAAAGCAAATGCAAAACAATACAAATTCATCTACACAAGCCTCTAGACTGGACTTTCCTGGCCGGGTGTGTGTGTGTGTGTGTGGAGTATCTGTGTGAGCCGCGTATCTGTGTATCTGGCATTGGTCTGCTTATGTTTCTGCCTCTGAATCGGCCTTCTTCCCAGGCCATTCATTCATTTCAGACCCCTTCAACAGCAGGCAGAAACGCAGACATTTGCATTTCCCCACACAGTTCCAGAGGGGGATATATATATGTATATGTATATATATTGTAGAGGTGTGTGTGGCGCTTAACCCTCGAATGCCGGCACCCCGCTGGCTCAACTGGTTGACCGTCATCGTCGTCGTCGCCGTCGTCGTCGTCTGGCATCGTTCCATTTCGCTTCTTTCTCAAAAATTATATGAAAATTATACCAATTCAACTCATAAAATTTTTTCAGCTTAATAAATTTGCAGACATTTTGTAAGGGACCTGGGAGCTGGGCTCTGGGCTCTGGGAACTTGGAACCAGGGTTCATTGTCGTCATTGGTCTCTGCGTTCTCATGCAAAATGGTCAATTCCGAAGTGGCTTTAAGCCCATTCCCTAGTCTGGCTTCTTCTTGCTTTATATATATATGTATATTTACTGGAGTATATTGTACATCGGGGGAGCGTTAACCAGACGCAGTTGCCTCGCTTAAACGAAGCTCATAAATTTGCCTCAAACAATTTCCACTTTTTTTTTTTGGTTCAGCCACTTTAACCGTTTTTATTTCCCATATTTTCCTTGACTTTTTTTTGGGGGGGAAGTCCATTCGGTAGTAGGAGGTGGAAAAAAGCGTGGGTTTCACTTTGTTTGCGGAGTTTTTTCCATGAGCTTGGCATAAGTCAGGTGAAACTGGAAATGCAATAAATCACACAATCCTTTGGCTTGAATCATGCTTTTAAAGGTATTTTTTATATATTACTATACCAAGTATTTATAAACCTTTAAGTTAGAGATGATGTATATTTGTTAATATATTTATTTATTATTAAAAGGATTTTAGAAAACGGAAAACACAGAAATCGTATGATAAATATGGGAATTATTGAACAATGCAGTTGCCATCTCACTGGCACTATGTCCTGTTTTCAATTCCACAAAGTTATAATATATTAAAAATGTCTTTTCTACTAGGAAAATAATATAATTAAATAATATAAAGAGAAGCTTCGCCAGTTCAAAGAATTAAATTGAATAGAAACCTATTCTTGACCTTAAGTTAACTTGGTAATAATCTTGCTAACTTGTAGTATTTTTCCCAATAAAGTTAAAGATCTAAATAAATATCTAAATACCTAAAATAATAACTTTTTTAGCCCTTTAAAATCATTAACAATCTTTCACTTCTGTCAGGCTGTCAGAAATGGCGCTAGCTGCCCCGAAAATCGACCCAATAAAGCGATATCCGTCCGTGGACTGTCAGTGTTTCGTGTGCGATCGACGGTTGAAACAACAGACTTCAATCAAGATCTTACATACCATTTTCCATTCAATTTCCATGTTTACGTTGGCTTCGGGTTCATTCATTCGATGGCTTCCAAAACAGAGCCCCGGATACGTGTGTGTGTGTGTGTGCGGTGTGCGGTGTGCCATCAATCAATCAAACGAATTGCAATGAATTTTGATCAATATCCGCTGCAGAGGCTCGTGAGGGAAAAAACAGCAATATGTTTGCTACATATAGCTAGCCATAATTCACGATTTGGCCGAATGATTGACGCCGTGTGCCGTGTGTTTTCGAACTTTACTCTCGGAGAGATCCCCAAGATTTAGAGTTCCTCAGGCGGCAGGGACCACCTGCTGACAGGAAACTTTGGCTATTTTCCTAGGGCTTTTCTGCTGCCGCCGAGTGACAAAGGAAATGAAGGCTTGAAACTTTGGCTGACGGAATCCCCACCGCAACCTAGGGAGCTCTGGAGGAACTCTTGGAACTTCTTAAAGCTTCCCGGCCTGGCATGGCGTGGCATGGCAATTGCGGAAGTTTTATGTTTTTGGCTGTGCGTAAATCGCTCAAGAAATCAGCTCAAGTGGAATAAGTTGTGGCTGCCGGCTGCTCACTTTAGCCTCGGTTAACACTTTCGCCCCCAAGGCCTCGACTCCGTTTTTCGGGGGTTAACTCCGCCACACACACCAAAAACAAATTGATTTCGGATGAGTCCATCGCCATTGATGGAAATAGTAGTGTGCGCGCCGCCGATTAGGATTTCGATTCCTCGAGTGCCTCCTCCAATCGATATACGTGTACGCATACAATGGGATCTGTATCTGTATCTGTCTCTGTATCGGCAGTATCTGTATCTGCTGTGCCCGGCCAGTGTGTTTACCTTTGCCAATAAATTCACTTAATTGCCGGGAAATAATCATAAAGCAATCGGCCGTAATGCGGATGGGATACGATACCACCGCTAGCATCCACTCTTCGATGAGAATTTGTGGCCCTGTTGAAAGTGTAACTCAGAAATGGTGTGGAATTATGTTGAAATCGATTTTCCGGGAAATTTATGCGGCGCATACACATATCAGAACACTTTAGATTTGGGGTGGGGGGGATTGGGCAACTTCCCCACAAGTTGGCCATTCATACAATGCCACGTGTCCCATATAATATGGTATCAAAATTCATAGTAAATGTATAGATGTAGCTCCGACAAGCTCCATCCAATATGCCATACCCCATGCCATCGAAGCTTTTCAATAGCTGGTGCTATTTGGGTGCCCGCTGTGCCTTCTTCCTTGTAGGACGACATTTTTACAGGCGGCATCCATCCAATACCCGGCTGGTCATGGATTTTCCCACATATCCCCAGCTGTGTTCGTACTTTAAACTGGGTAAATCGATCCGAGATTAGGCATCAAAGGATTGGGGTACTACCTATGTCAGGCATAGGACTGCAGTTTGATGACGTCACAATAAAGTAATGTGCTGGAGATGTACTTTCTTTTAAACTATAGTGTGTGTTTTTTAATTTCAATCTTGGAATGGTATGTTTTTCCTTTTTATTTAATAATTATTATATATATTATTTAGTTCACTTTTCTATTATTTTTGTTATAAGAACTTATACACATGAATGTCCTGGCTGGTTCGCCTTTTAAATAAGTTAGTCTTGATTAGTTTAGTGCCCGCTGATGGTCTGATTACGACAGTGGGCTTATCGCCTGTAGTCGCCGATATCTGCCGGCGTCAAGTAAATTAGCCAGAACCGGAATAATTCGATAGATTCGAGGCACAAACACAACCGAGGAAGGGGTAGACGAGAGTCATATGGGGTGGACTGAAAGTTATGCTGAGTGATTCCGTGTAATACATCAATAAATTACCCACTCTTACGGCACTCATGCAAAACTCTTCGGGAGTCCCAACAGCCGCGTCGGGATTCTACTCCAAATCCAAGCCCAAGTCCGAAATATCCAAATTTCCACTCCAGCTCCTTCCCCCCATTGCGGAAAATCCAGATCGGTGGCTACTACTTTTAAGTTATACGCGACTAACCATATGCGCCCTGTTCATTTATTCAACGTCTAAAATTGCGACACGCCGCTATTCATATATTCAAAAATTTATCATAAAGTCTGTGACCGGGCGCTCCTTACGTGACGATCCGGCCATATGCATATATCATGGAAAATTACACTGCGCAACTCGAATTTATACGGGGATAATTTGGCACACTTCTTGGGCAATACGAACGGAACGAAAGACCCTAGGAAAATAATAAATTATATACGTATCTCTCATACAAGTAGTTACTGCAAGTTAAGTATCTATAAGTACGAATCTCTCATTGAAGCTAAGATCTTAGGATAGAAGTAAACTTTCCTCATCTTTGTTTCTCAGTGTGTATGTGTGTTACGGTCCAGGAAAATGGGGAAAATGTACGTAACGTAACTCACAAAAACTTTCCCAATATCTTCTCCCCCCCCCTTCTCGTTGGCAGGGCGCAGTCCATGCGCAGACTTCAGCGGCAATCGGGATCAGGAGGTGAGCACTTCCGATCGAGGGGATAATGTGTTCAATATTTCGCAACCGCATCAATTACCGTGGGACTGGCGGCACCAGGAGCGGCAGCGGGGAGCGGGACAGGGATCGCGAGCGAGATCGGGATCGGGACAGGGACCGGGAGCGAGGCGACCGGGACAGGGACACCACCCTGCTGGCCAAGGAGCTGGATGCGGATAGCAATAACAATGGCACCGAGCCGCAGGTGGAACCGGAAGGGGAAGCACCTCCCGACTGCTTCGACACGGAACGTGAGGCGGCCGAGGAGGAGCAGGATCAGGAACAGGATCAGCAGGAGCTGGACAACAGCAACGAGGCGCTGGATCTCTCGGTGATCTCCTCGGCCAGCGGCCGGGGATCGCTGCCGGGCAGTGGTCACGTCTCGCTGGAGGCTTTACAACATACCAAAGTGGCGGTGGCCCAGTTCGCGGCCTCAGCGCTGTCCGGGGGAGGAGGCGGCGGCGCCGGCCAGTCCGCCGACCTGGCCATGGTGCAGTCCACCATCTTCAATGTGCAGCGGCAGCATCTGATGCAGCTGCAGCTCATCCAACACCTGCAGAGTCAATTGAAAAGGGCCGAGGCCGTTGCCCTGGGCAGGCCCCAGCCCCAGAGCGACGAGGAGGAGGATGAGGCGGAGACGGAGCCGGAGCAGGAGGCCAAGGAGCAGCCAAGCAATGGTTTGAAGGAGCAGGAGCAGCAGGAGGAGGAGCAGGAGCAGGAGCGTGAACGGGAGCTGGAGGAGAGTTCAAAGACTGACAAGGCGACGACTGAGGAGAGAAGAGTGCAGGCGGAGATGGAGGGCTCGGACTACCAGCCACTGATGTGCGACATCAGCTCGAGCCTGGCCTCGAGCATCATCACCAACCACGACCCCCCGCCGGCCCCCAACGAGCCCAACTGCCTGGAGATGCTGCAGCGCCGCACGGAGGAGGTCCTGGACTCCGCCTCCCAGAGCCTGCATGCCGCCCAGCTGCAGGAGGAGTACTCGGAGTACGCCTCCAAGGAGGCCCAGAGCCGGGGCGAGATATTCAAGCATCGCTGCAAGTACTGTGGCAAGATCTTCGGCAGCTACTCCGCCCTCCAGATCCACCTGCGCTCGCACACCGGGGAGCGGCCCTTCCACTGCAACGTCTGCGGCAGCAAGTTCACCACCAAGGGCAACCTGAAGGTCCACTATCAGCGGCACACGCAGATCTTTCCGCCCATGCTGCTGCCCCCGGGAGTGGCGCCCAGTGTGGGCCACTCCTCCTCCTCCGGACAGGGACAGGGTCAGAGTCAGGGTCAGGTCCCAGGCGAGCAGTTTCCCATGCGACTGCCCTTTGTGCCGCCAGCGATTCCGGCGGGCCAGGAGCAGGTGCCACAGCAGGCGGAGGATCAGGAGGAGATCAGGTCGGAAATGCCAGCTCAGCAGGCCGAGGATCTCAGCAAGCCGGCGGCGGTGAAGGAGAAGGAGAAGGTGCAGGAGAAGCCACACTCGCCCGTGGAGCGCGTCAAGACCCCCAAAGAGGTGACACCCGAGGTCAAGGCCCGGCCACCGCCACCCATCCCGGCTGAAGCCTCGCCCGAGAAGCTCGAGAGGCCCGAGAAGGAAGCTCCTCCCAAGCCCGCGGTGACGCCATCTCGCAGGAATGGCTCCGTGCGCAAGCGACAGACAAGCAGCGCTGGCAGTCCGCCGCAGGAGGACCGGGAACGGGATCTCGCCGAGCACCTGCACATAGCCAAGCTGGTGAGGCGCTCCTCCGCGAGTCGCGAGTCCCAGCAGCCGGCCGAGTACTCTCTCGCCCAGATGGAGCGCATCATCGACAAGTCCTGGGAGGATCTCATCGAGATCGACAAGACGTCGGAGACCTCGAAGCTGCAGCAGCTGGTGGACAACATCGAGAACAAGCTGACGGATCCCAATCAGTGCATCTTCTGCCAGAAGGTCATGTCCTGCCGCAGCTCCCTGCAGATGCACATCCGCACCCACACCGGCGAGCGACCCTTCCGCTGCAAGATCTGCGGTCGGGCCTTTGCCACCAAGGGCAACCTGAAGGCCCACATGAGCATACACAAGATCAAGCCGCCGATGAGGAGCCAGTTCAAGTGCCCGGTGTGCCACCAGAAGTTCTCCAACGGGATCATCCTGCAGCAGCACATACGCATCCACACCATGGACGATGGCAGCAGCGGCGGCCAGGGCGCAGCTCCCTCGAATCCCGGCGAGGCCGAGCGGCTGGGCATCGAAGATCAAAACTCGAACAAGTCCCTGGGCACCTCCGATACCTTGGACTTCTCTACCACCATCTCGGATCACTCGGGCCAGAGGTCGGAGTCGTCGCAGGGCGGCGATTTCGATGAGTTCATGACCATGGACAGTACTGATGACTCCAGGGATAACTCGAGTGCGGCCACAGCCACGCCTCATCCGCTGGAGAGGGACAGGGACAGGGAGAGGGAGCGGGAGAGGGAGAGAGATCGAGAGCGAAGGCCACCCAACGATGGCTCTGATGAGAGATCCCGCTCCAATCCCGACTTGGCTGGAGCACGCTCTGAGAGCGGGGAGATGCCTGCCATGGATCTGTCCTCGCCTTCATCAGCCTCTGGTCGCATCTTCGGCGCTGGATTGGTCAATGGAGCAGGCGGCGGGGGATCAGGAATGCCCATGCTCGGGATGCCAATGCCTCCAAATCTGCTGCTCATGGCGGCTGCCCGGGAGGAAATGCATGCCCTGGGTCATGCCCATGCCAAGTTTCCACTGCTGCCCTTTGGTCCTCTAGGATTTATGGGTGAGTTATGAAAATCACTTAATATTATTTATATTTAAGATATAAATACTAGATACTTCTTCCCTAAGAAAGATTTAATTAGTAACTGAATTCATTTAATTTATTTATTCAACTCAAGAGAGATATATAAATAAATCCGTATATATCCCTGACTACACTTGACATTAACTTTGTGGCGCTGCGTCTGCAAGATGACAAAGTCCCTTTGTCTGCCACCTTTGACCCCGTCAGCGTTTGCCACTCCGCCTCGCAGAGGCAGGGCGCTATAAATCTGCGATCTGGCCGCGACATAACTCAATTGGACCGGGACAAAGCAGACCCAAAAGCAGAGCACTTCGGGCACTACGCCCAGCTCCATTTTCCCCCCTTCCCAGACCTATGCCAAATTCCGCAATTTATTTATAAACATTTGGCGCATTCCCGAATCGAGGCACAGAGTTGCGATCGCGATCGCGATCGCGACGAGCAGCGCGATCTGTCGCCTCATTATGTCACAACCTCTTGTGCGGATGGATATTTATTATATGTATCTCCGATCACTGCTGCTGCTGGCAGCAGCACGTGGCGGAAATTATGTGTCCCCCAGCTGACCCCATGAGTAACTCTTTGTCTGCGAACCGCCTCACTCTCTCTTTTTTCTCCTCCACAGGCCTGCACCCGCCCCCCAATGTGTGCAATCTCTGCTTCAAGATGCTGCCCAGCCTGGCTGCCTTGGAGAGTCATCTGCAGAGCGAACATGCCAAAGAACCGGCCACGGGCCATGCCCACCGCCCACACTGCAACGAAGCTGGATCACCGTACGGTGCCAAGGTGAGTGCTTAAGACGTTTTATTAACAAGATAGGTAACGCCTTTGACTGGGGTTAAGAAGGGTGAAGGTGTTATAACCGTTTAGATTTCCCATAATGTCTCAAAGAAGGTTACCCCTGATTTATTCCCTTAAACATTAACTAATAAATTAATATGAAACTCTTTAAGTCTCAACAATCCTAAGCACACTTGCTAGAACGTTTCCCTTTCTGGTGCAACCACTAATCACCTCCATATAGTTCTCGCTCCGTGAGACGCATTCCCTGCCCCCAAATATGGCAGCACTTACATCACATCCACCTAGCCTAATCCCAGCTCAACTCTCGCACTGAGAACTAATGCCATCTGGCGCGGAGTTGGAGTATGGAGTATGGAGTATGGAGAATCCACTGCGAATCGACTTCATTCGGCCCTGCCTTGGTCATGATTAATTAAAATGTTCACGGGTTCAGATAGCTCCTGGGGGTTGGCTTGATTTGGCCAAATATGGTAGGGAGCTTGGCCCCTTTTGTGGCCGCGACCATACAAATTATGAGCACATTATTAATTGCCCGGCGTGTTCGCCTTATTATGAAGAAATTGTGGCCAACTTGCATAGTTTGCCTTAATTGTTGGCGTTCCGCTTTGCGGCCTCCCAACTCTCCCAACTTGGAAACCCAACCGACCGACCGACCGACCCCCTTCCCGGGTTCATCTATGTTATAGCCGCCAGTGGGGAGAGAGAGAGCTTTAAGTGCCCGGATTACATTGCCCAACAATGCCAATTATTTATTAAAGTACGTTTCTTTAGGTTAGTTAGATGGAGGCTGGGGGCTGCTGGCTGTGGCCATAATTTAAGTACAAATGCGTGTATTAATATTTATTTCTAGACGGGGTCCCGGCACTGCGGCATTGTCTCTCTATGACTAATGACATCGTTCATTATGGCTTACATTCTTGGAGTATTTCCAAAATTGAAAGTGAGTGTCGCAGGGCACAGGAGCGGAGTTGGAGGAGTTCGAGAATGGGGTTGTCTAAAAATGATTAAATAATATTTTGAGCACATTTTATTGTGTATATCCTCAGTTTTATTAATTGAAAGATTAGGTAGATACTTGTATAATTTATTCTTCAAGAACTTACTCTTTTAGGAAATGGGTTAGGTTGGTTGTTAGGGATTGGGGGAAACCCTACCTCTTTTGAATGCTTTAATTTCTTGGTTCTTTGGATGAGGTTAAATGTATTATAACCTTTTTCTCAGATAAATAGGAATATCTTATTTACTAAGCTATAATTTCCTTAAAATTTATACAGCCCCAGTTCCCCCTAGAACCGCTCCTTGGTTAGCCTTCTGTGGCCAAAATGAGAATGCAGTGTAAATGTCATAACATTTTTTGTTGGTAATCAGCAAGGCCCCTCCCCCGGATTCCCTTTGCCCCTTTTCCCTTTGGCAATGCCAGACAGCTCTCTGCTGGTGCTTTCCTTTCCTCACTTCGGGTTTCGGGATTCGGCGGGATGACGGAGGACCACAGCCACGTTCCGTTTTGCTCGCTTAGCACATTGTTGATGATCTAGAGCAGACGTATGTACATGAGATCGGGTTGGAATGGAATGGGTAGGGTGCGGATAGGACATATAATGGGGGATTCGGTTTCGGGCTGAAGGAGGCTAGGGAATCGGCATCATCTTTTCGGCTTGCGATTTCTAAATGATTCAAAAATCTTAAGTAATTACGAGAATGCATTATGATGATGCGAAATTTACGACTCCGTCTGGTATGCTGCTCGGGCCCCTGGATCGCGGAGAGATTGAGAGTCTGTCCCCATGGTGGGCAGAAGGGGGTTAAGATACAGAGACGAAGACGAAGAAGAAAAAAAAAAAAAAGCGAAAGATATAGAAGGACTGTGTGCCGGATCGGTGGCGGTGTGTGCGATGCATTCAATGCAAATAAATTATGCTACGCTTTATGCAAAATTATTTAATCTTTTGTTCGTCGCGTCTGCTGGGGGACACTGCGCGGCATGCATGTAGTTCGGTTCCCCCCCGCCGCCGCCTTCCCCCGACGAGCAATTGTTTTGCCATAAAAATATGAGACCCGGCGGCATCGTCTGCGCGAGATAATTAGTTGCCATTATTACACGCGATGGCATAGAATAATTGTAAATTATGTTCCTCACTCTCTCTCTGAGTCAGCGGGATTAACGGCACATTTAACTGAAAATGCACAGAAATTAGCGCCCATCGCGAATGTATCTCTCAACCCGTGTAACTTTGTATCTCCTCATCTCGCACTGGCAGCTCACACTCAATCCAAATCTGTTTGCAAAGAAGCCGCCTGCGGCGGGTGACAAACTGCCGCCGGAATCGTCACCGCGGCCCATGTCACACAGCTCGGAAGTGGCCGCCTCCACGGCGACGCCTATCAAGGAGGAGCTGCCCGATCAGGATCATCTGGCGCAGGAGGAGGGCGCTTCATCGGCGGGCGAAGGATCGGGTGCGGGTGCCTCTAACAACTACCCGCAGGATGCCGGCGATGCCGAGCAGTCGCTGATGAAGATGCAGCTACGTAAGTCATTTAGCTTTCCTTCTTTTTTGGGATATCCCTGATTGTCCTCCCCTTAGATGCCCATCGTTTCCCGGCCAGTCCCTTGGACTTTCAACAGGCCCTGATGTCCGCCGGCCCGCCTAGCTCCAGCCTGGATCCGCCGGTCAACAACAAGCACTTCTGCCACGTCTGCCGGCGGAACTTTAGCTCCAGTTCCGCCCTCCAAATCCACATGCGCACCCACACGGGCGACAAGCCCTTCCAGTGCAATGTCTGCCAGAAGGCCTTCACCACCAAGGGGAATCTCAAGGTGCGCTCAGCGAGAGTCCTTGCCTGTTCGCTCACCTAACCTCCTCCCGAAATGTCTTGCTCTTCCTTAGGTACACATGGGCACCCACATGTGGACGAATCCCACTTCACGGCGTGGCCGTCGCATGTCTTTGGAGCTGCCCATGCGTCCGGGCCAGAACTCGGGCGCAGGACATCCAGGAACGAGTGCCGAGCAGGAGTTTATGCAGCGAAGACCAGAGCTGTTCTTTCCCTACCTGCCGCCTTTTTTTAACGGACTGCCGCCAAAGGTGAGCCAAAGTTTGGAGTATCCTTGGGATCTAAAGGAGATTTTTAGCTCTAAAAATAATGTATATTTTAGTAATTTTTTCTTTCAAATGATGACCCCTTTAGCCTTTCTTAACCCCTTCAATTGGTGACTTCTTTAACTTTAATTACAGCCTGGTGAACTGAGTCCTGGAGCCTTTCCCAACATCCCTCCGCCGCCTTTTGCCAATGGCGGAAAGTATCCCTATCCACCTGGTCTCCTAGGGTTCCCTGGCTTTCTGGGACAGCATCCGTATGGCATGGATAGGAGGAGCAGCAGCAAGTCACCCACGCCAGAGCCAGCTCAGAGTCCCTCCTTGAGGGAAGAAGATATGGGGGCAGGCAGCATTTGGCATCCGCTCAGCCGCATCAAGGTGGAGGGCAACCAGGGCGAGGCTCACCTCCACGAGCAGGATGACCAGGCAGAGGCCGAAGCAGAGGTTGCTGGGGCTGGAGACATGGAGGAGTCGGAGTCGAGAGATGCGGAGAAGTAACCGAGAAAAAGAGAGATACAGAGAGAGAGAGAGGCAGTCTTAGATCGAGTCTTAGTCTTGGAACACACATGGTTTTTGTGGAGTACATATCTTGAGCATTACCCTACGCTAAGCTTCAACTAGCACTGACACACACACACACACACACTCAATCCTCACCCACACCCACACACATATACGAATATATCCTTTGTGTCTATATACATATATATATATATATAATAGTACGTTAATTGATAGCGATCTTCAAGGCATTTAAATGCATTAAGTCTAGCCGATAAGTTGTATAAAATAGCGGATGGAGAACTGGGAGAGAACTGGGCCGGGGGTGGAGGAAGCTCCTCCCCCCCGACCGGATCAGGCGGGGCTGCAAGGTCAGAACTTAACTAATTTTATGGCTATACCTAGATAATATATATACTAAAAAGATACATATACAGATAAACATACACTTAATGTAAACTGTGGTAGTTGCATATAAAAAAAAAAATTGAAATTAAAAACGCGGAAAAACGAACCGCTATGAAAATGATCAAAAATAAAGCCGGCGTGCGAAATTGCAAAGAAAATAAAAACTTGTGACTTTTGACATTGCTCTTCCGGGAAGTGGCCAGCATTCCGATGAGATTGGGGGATCCTCCGGCACTACAATGGATTCAATAAATTCATGCAAATTGGCAGCTTCGGTAAGTGCGTCGTCGTCGTCTCCGTTGTCTCCTTCGATCGAGCCACATGCCACGCGCAGGCCATTCATCATGCCATTCCCTCCGGGCGGAGAACGCCCTCGCCTCGCCTCGCTGCGACGAGATCTGCCCCAGAGCAGCATAGCCTCTTCCCTCCCAGCAGATGTTCTCCTTTTGATTCATTTGCCCAGACGAATTTTCGGGCGAAGAAGTGTCGCTTTGTCTCGCATCCCGCGTACTCGCCGAACTTTTAATTATTCCCTTGTCATTTTTGGCGGTGCCCGTCCCGATCTCCTCTAGCGCCGACCAAAAGACAATGCAACAAATAATAATTTCTAGACCGCAACAACTTGATGTCGCCGCGAATTATAAATGTTGGCCGAATATGACAGGCGTTGTCCGCCAAAAGAAGAAAAGAAAACAACCTAAAGATTCGACCCAGTCTATTCGGACACAAATCCCCCAAGAGTAATGCACTGGGGCTAGCGAACTACGAGGGAATGTTCGTTGGAACAAGATTAATATTTAAAAGAATATAGTGAGGCTTAGGTGAAGTATTTCCTGGTGTTATTCGAGCCGTGATAGGTGAGTATCTTCTCTTCTAGCAAACCTCTTACCTTAACCCCTTCTTATTTTGTATTAAATTTATTGCAGAACCAAAATAGATGTATTCGAATTTAAGTGCCTTACATTATAGACTTTAATTAAAGATAATTAATAATTGCAACCCCATATTCCCTCCCTTTTCAAGGCTCTTAAGGGGCAAGTTCCTAACCTTTCATTTCCCCCCCTGAAAGTCTCCTCAAATGTCGGCTATCAACTTGCACATAAACACCTCTAAAACATTGCAACCCTTTCTCTTTCCCGTGGCATGTGGCTATCATTGCTGGCAATTCCATTTCACATTTTCCATTTTCCACAATGTTGCACTTTTCCCGAGAAATTTAGCTCATTTCAGGGACGCACATACATGCATATTTCATATGCGGCCGTAAAGTGTCTCTGTCGTGTCTTGAAAGGGGTGAAAAGAAAAGTCGGGGACTATTAACACAGCCCCACGGCTGGAGCCATTAACTCCAACCGGAGGAGGTGGTGGCCTCCTGCATCGAAATGAGCGATGAGAAATTGTGCCATGTCTGGTCGCGATTTCAAGATCACGCCGATGCGCAGACATAATAATTTTCATGATCATAATTCCGCCAGTTGGCAGCCCAACTTAATAACCTCATTTCACTGGGGCTCCTAGCCCCTATTCCCTCTCTCTATATCTTTTGGGGGACAGCATTATATTTATTTTGCGTGCAATTTGTTTGATCTGTGCGCGTAATTAACTCTGTCTGCATGCGACGCGTCGTCCGAAAATGGTCTATGAATAATAACCAGGGGCGGCTGGGTAGGAATATTCTTTTTGCCGGAGGAATTATGATTTTTTGTTTGATGGCCACCGAGAGCGGCTGGCATACCGTGGCGAACTTTGAAGTGTGTCTAATTGGGCGCCAGTTAAAGGCACCCATTATAGTTTCGAATCAGCTGGATAAAGGATATATATTTAGGCATTCAGCCACACTCTTTAAAGTGCCTTTAATTGGGCGCAAAAAAGGTGAGATAGTTGGGCGTTGTGTAACCACCGTTAGTCTCTGGAAAAGCCACGGCAATCGACACTGCAGTTTTATTGATATGAAAATGGAAATGGCAATGGTTCGTCGTCGTCGTCGACGTCGTCTCCAGAGAACAAGCGGCCATCGTGTAGCGCGTTTTATGGCACCCACAAATTCCGTGCTAATTGTTGCACCGCGAACCCGAACTGGTTTTTCGAGCAGCGCAGCAGTCTCCATTGCAGCATCATCCTCATCCTCCTGCTCCTCCTGCTCCTCCTGCCAGAGTAGTTTGCTTCAATTTTGCCTCAATTATTTCGCTTGTTTGTTTATGGAGGAATCTTTAATCTCGGCGCTGCAGCGCTGGTGTCGCCCGCAGCCTTGACTCCTGCGGCTCCTGGGGCTGCTGCTGCTGCTCCCATGCGTGGCAAAGATCTAGACAACACCTCTGTCCCTGGGCCCTGTATCTATGATCGCTGGCAACGTCGATGGACAACGGACGAGGTCGGAGCTGGGACAAGTGTTTCGAAAAATGGATTATTCATGTTGTCCTTGCCGGGGCGGCAATCGGCGGCTTTTGGTCTTGCCTTCACTCTACATTGTGGGTTGTCTTTCCCTCACTACCCCTCAGTGTATCTGTTGTCATTGTTATTGAAGTTTCTGGTCTTGTTTTCCAACTGAAGATGGAAGAAGCTCTCTTCAAGATGGAGTCGCCGATGAGCCAGGCTAGGATTTAAGGCCAAAGAAATAGAGATCTTTTGAGGTAAATTCGAATTCAATATTAATATTATTTAAAGAAATATCTTACAGCTTCTTTACTATATTCTTGGTGCTCTTTTCCATGCCCATTCCGGGGAGCGTTACACATGCTATCAGTGCCCTCGTGTGTATGTGTGTGTTTATATTTATCTATCTGGCTAAAAATATATCTGTATCTCCAACCGCATCCACCACCACATACTATACCTGGCTGGTCCTAATAAATTTATAAAGCTTGATATTATCGCGGCATCGTAATCGTAACTCAGGCCCCTCGCCCCGTCCCCGATGGGGCTTGGGTTCCGCCGATAAAGCGGATGAGAGGGGCCGTGGTGGCATCATTTGCATTTGGAAGGAAACGATGCCACACGCACAGAATCCACAGATTTCCGAGGAGGAGTAGGGACCAGCTATGGCCTGGGGGCATCATAATGATGATGTTCAATTGCAGCTCACGCCAGAAGGCAGAGGCATTCCCAGATCGATTCTAATTTCGAGGCGTTAAGGTGTGAAAATACCTACAGCGGCAGCGGCGGGCACTCATTGGTAATGGAAATGGAAATGGGACTGGAACCGGGTCTGGAATTGGGTATCCCTTCTCATACACATCTGTCTGCGTGTCTGCCGCGTCTGGCTGTCATTAGCGGTATTCAAATCATAACATAAATACACTTGTCGTCTGTCGAGGGCTCCCGCCCAGCCTCTCGAGGATTATGACAGGGCCAAAAAGGGGGGATCTGCGTCTGCGTCTGCCTCCCATCTTCAGGCCGGCAACTTGTTGGCTGCCTTTTCATTTTGATAACTTGTCAAAATAGTCTGGGGCCCGCGACGAGTGGCATGATAAATGCGGCCAGACAGCGCGGAAGCCGCTGACAAAGTGTTGAATGCCAGGGCCACTTTATTATTGCCATTAAGCAAGCTGTGTGTGTGTGTATGCCCTTGCCAGTTGGCTTTACGACCCGCTCTGGGGGTGGCATATGCAACTTTGGTGGCATAAACTTGTCAGGCAACGTCATAAAAATGGCCCACCCTCATCCTCGTCCTGGCTGACCCAAAAATCGAACTTGTAACCCAACTCCCCCCTCCTCTAAGGTAATTCCCTTACGGCAAAGAGGCACGAAATATTGTTGTAATATTTGCCAAAAATATTTGCCGGTCAGCGGTTATCGATCGCCCCAAAGAGCATGGCCAACAAAGGAGTATGCACTGTGAAAAAAAGGAAAATATGGAGGAAGAATATGAATGAAAATGATGTAGTATTTATTTTAGAGTTTATTTATATTACAATTTAATGTTTTTACCTTTCAGATTTTTGAGGAGAGGGTAAACAAGAGAGTAAAAATGTTAAGAGACTTTAAACACACTTGAAAATTTTATAATAAATATTAGGACACAGTATTTATATTCTTTTTTATTGTGGAAAACTTTTACATTTATTAAAACTTCTTTGGGAATTTTTTTGCGGTTTTTACACACTTAATTCAATATTTTTTAGGTAAAGGCGACCTATGCATTTTAAAAAGAATCTTTAAAACTTTGAAGATCGATATTCAAACAACTTTATCACAAAAAAACGTTTATTTATTTATCTATTTACAAATCGTTTCCTTAAAGTTATAAACTAAAGCTACAGGAAGGGAGCAGCCATGGCATAGGGCTGGAAAAATCGTTTATAAAAAAGAGATATATTAAATTATGCTTCAAGTCACAGGTATTTGGTTCCTTAATCCTCAGCATAGTACCACAATTTTTCTAACAGTGCACTCCATCATTCCACTCACGGCTGCCCCGGACCTTCGCCACTTACCTTAATGCCGGACTGATTGGAATATGATATTGGAGTCGATTTTTATGGCAGTTCGGCTCTTATTTATGTACAAGTCGAATTTTGGCCTCTCAACTCCAGGGGGAGGCTACTCTCCCCCAAAACCCCTCTCTCCTGAGTTGAACTAATAAAGTCCTCTTCTCGTGGCCGCTTCCTCCTCCTGCGGCTGCGGGACACGGCTTAATTTGTTAGACGTTATCGCTTCCGCTTAAAGCCAACTGCCTGCCGCCGACTGCCTGCCGGCGAGTGCAACAAAATGCATTGCTAGTTGCAACTGCAACTGCAACTTGTTTGGGATTTCGATGGGGTGGGGAAGGAGGGAAGTGGGGCTGGGCCACGGTCACGTGCAGCGTGCAATAAGCCAAACATATTCGCATGTTGTTCGATCGGCGGTGCCTGGCGCGTTATCGATACTTGCGTGGCCTTGGCGACCGGCAGGAAAAACATCGATATCGGATGTGCCCGAGGAGTGACTATCTTGTGGGTTAATATGTTAGGGTGGGGGAGGGGTTTGCTTACAGGAAAGTAGAGTTAATTAAGAGCCAGTTATTTATGCAAAAAAGATTATGCTTTTTAATATTTATTTAAATTTTTTGAATTATGTATTGGCAAGTTTTTTCTCTACAAATCTCAAATTAATTTACTATGAGGTGAAAATAAAGTCCTCCTACAGCAACCTACAGCTCAATCTTCCCCCAGAAAATCCAGGTATATGGAGACTCCAGAAATTTTCCCCATCACAAAAGGTGAAACAGAACAAGGCGATGGATGGGTAACAAAAAAAATAAATACAAAAAACAGCGCAAGGAACATAAATTGCATATGAACCTGCAGCCAAGTCGCGGTTGGCTGCACTCCATCTCCTTCGGCTCGGAGGCTCCTGCTCCATTTTTGTTATTACTTTTTGTTGTTGTTGTTGTTGTTGTTGTAGTTGAGCTTCTCCCCAGCTCTCCTTGGCCTTTTCCGGCTGCGCTCCACTTGTCGCTCGCTGCTGCTGCTGCCGTTGTCATTCCTTTTAATTTCATTTATTTTGCAAAATACAATTTAATTTGATGTGAATGCAACTGACAACTGGCAGCAGAAAAAACCACCGACGAACGACTAAAACGGAGGAGCCGGTTGCCGGAATGGCCATAAGGCAAATATTGAACTACAATAATCATCATCGGCATCGGCAGCGGCATTGGCATCGACATCGGGGCATCAGCAGGAGCGGAATCGGTGGAGCGGCCATATCAGCCGCCGCCATTTCGTATCCCCCAATCATCATCATCATTCGCCGCAACATCATCTGCGGCACACGGTGGCAAAATAATGATAACTTTAAATAATAAACTTTATAAAACTGGTTCCCTATTTGTAATAACAAAGATAGATAATATTTTTAATATGATATATAACTTTTTACTTATAAACTAAGGTTTATAGAGAGTTTAGTAAGGAGTACTTTTAATATAGCTTACTAAATGGGATTCGATTGGGATATTTTCAGAATATTAGGGAACAATCAAAAAAGGGTATTAAATATGGTCGAATAATATAAGTTAAGTATATTTTATACACGTAAATCAAGGCACGGATATATTTGAAAGGACAGCTATGGTTGCTACTCAACCTTGAGCTTAATTCTTTATAATTATGTACACAATGTAAAATTAAATAAATATCTGAAAAGATGTTTTCTCCAAAGACAAGCACTGCAGGCTATAGAATGCAATTGTTTCGGTCATTCCAACGAGTTCATCAGTTCTATATGTTTACATTACATAGTTAGCATGTCACCGATTTCGTATTTGGGAATTTTAATTCAACCTTTTAATATATATTAAACTGGTTTTGTAAGCAACCAAACTAAGTAAAATATTCATGTTCCCATGATCCCCCTTCCATAATTCTTTTTTAAATCCCCGAAGGTCATACAAGAGACTAAGTAAAGTGACTTAACTCCAATCAAATCCTTTTTTTTCAGTGCATAAACATGGCGAAAAGAGACAGCAGTCTGCAGACAACAGACCAGAAGACAGAAGACAATCAAGCGCAAAAAGCGAACGAGCAATTGTGGCACACGGATGAGCCGGTCCAATGATTGTCATGAAGATAACAAAAGTTGCCTTTTTGCATACCAAACATCGCCAGCAACAACAGCAGCAGCAGCAGCATCAGCAGTTGCAGCACCGCAGCAGCAACATGTTGCTCAAAACTAACAAAGTATTGATTGCGCCGATTGCAAGTGGATGTGGATCACTCGTCGACGATGTCGCCGACAGTCGTCGACAGCGACATGGATTGTCATCCAACTCCTGCAGCGGCAGCAGCAGCCAGGCTCCGTCTGCAATCATACATCCTCCGCATGAAACAAAAGTCATTTAGTTATTGTTGCCCGGCTGAAGCCCGGCTCGGCAGATACTACTCGCACAGATGCAGATACATCTACTGCGATGCCTCGATGACGCCGTCGACAGTCCCATCCGCTTATCAAACTTCAAACAAATCATTTTGTTGGCGGCCTTGCAGTCAGTGCAGTCAGCCTCCGAGGAGGGACCAGTGCAGGGCAGGCCAGGCCAGGCCAGGACAGGCTTTAAAGGAGGCCAGCGGGAAAGTTGGCTGGCCAACTGAATGGCTGATTAACCGCTGAAAAGCCGCATTGTTCAGATATAAATACATGGGACAGGCAGCTTACTTTAAACCTCCTTCTGTGGGATATATTTTTCATAAGCCATTAAAGGTATATTTTAAGCAATCGCGTTGAAATGTATTTCTTCGCAAGGCACGATCTGTTGGCCAAATTCGTTTCTAGCCAAAGATGATTTCACTATTGAAATGTTGCCACTTTTCTGCTGGATCTACGCGACATGCCTGAGAGCTATCAGCCAGGTTCGTGCCTTCATTTCCAGCCAGGCTCTCCGCCATTCGTAGTCGGGGGGACCCAAGTCATCCCATCGAATTGATGCGAAAAAATCGAAACAAAAATGGAAGAATCGCAAAACAGGAAAAATGAAGCGAACATCATCATTATTTCAGCGACGACGACGGCGACGAGAGCGCGGAGAAAAAATTATTGAATTTGAATCCGGCAGCTGCCATTCGCATCTTGAGGCATCTCTGACATTGTGGCTGGCGGGGGGTTAAGGGGGTCTTACCAGGGGCGGAACGCGTTTTGCACTTTGCGTTGATTGGAAGAATTCTGAAAGGAAAGAGGATGAGGACGTGGGCTAGGACCTGGCAGTGCAATGGAATTATAAAAGCTGCTGCAGCGCATGGGGCGGAGCAACACAGAAGATACAAGATAGAGGGAAATATATTTGTAAAACTTTCTGCATTAAATCTAGATAAAATAAATCATTTGAAAGGCAAGAAAATTAAGTTAAGTTGTATTTAAAATATATCTACCAACTACAACCATATTCCCTATTTTTATGATAGGTAAACGTATATTTTTCAGGCCTTCCAGGGACGTGGGGCTGCCTAATTTGATAAGTGCAAAAAGGGAACCAAAATCATTCGAAATTATTCATATTTACAGTGTCTCGGTTAACCGACAGACCAAATGGCAGCCAGCCAGTGAGTGTTTCGTCCATTTATTATTTGTGGCCTTTGCGCGGACAAACACCAAATGGAAATGGTAATGGGAATGGGGGAAATGGAGGCGTCTCCCTTCCTCCCTCGCCCCGCCGGATGGAGGGAAGGCCACTAAACAAATGAGCTTCGCAGTCCAATTAAAATAATAATTACATTTCTAATGTAACTGCAATTTGTGTTTGCGAAAAAGTGCGCCCAGTCCGGCATAAATATTAATGACGTCGAAGAGAGAAAATGGGGTTCTCAAATAGCAGCGGGTTTTCCGGGTGGGGTGGCAGGGAAGGGGTCTCTGCAAATGTGCGTGTCGATAAATGTTTGCATTTCCCAACACACACACATAGTCGCTCCCGCACAAATGAAAACTCAGACCTGGCCTGGGCTGGGAAATTGTTGGCTCAGTGCGACAAAGTTTGTATAAAATGGCTAAAATACCTGCGTGTGTGTGTGTGCTGTGGTCAGCTCTGTTCATATTTACATTCTAAATAAATAATATTCTAATTTGACAAAGCAAACGGTAATTTATTAAAATTGTTAGTTGGCCCAGCGTCGGTTTGGCATTAATCCGAGGTCTAGAAGGGCCATCGAGGTTGAGCCAATTACAGCCAACATTCTGAACCTGCTGTACTTAGGCCTAAACCCGGGTCAGAGTGGAAATAGCAAGAGTAATGGCCATTACTTAAGTGAAAACTTCGTTGTAAGACAGTAACTGCAGTGGCAGTAAGCTAGACCTTAAGTTCTTAAAGTTGCAAGGATATACCTCGCCTGAAAATATATCTAAAAGATTCCCCATTTTCCCCGCTTCTTTTCATAGTTAAATTTCTGCTAAAACTTCAAACTTTTTAAAAACTACCTGAGATTATGGACAGCGGCCACTGAGGTTGCGACTGTCGTCCCGAAATAGTCCTTTTTCCAGTTGGTTCGAATAAAATGGAAAACCGCCAGCACCGCAGCGGTAACTTTGCCTGCCAGTTTGCCAGTGAAAGATACAAAAAGTAGATGAGATGCAGAAGCAGGAGGGAAAGGCATCCTGTGGGGTTGAATGCATTATGATTATGTCCCGCTCCAAAAGGATTACAACCCGGGCAGCTGAATGCGACAACATTTCATATGCTAAGCTGGGGCGGTGTCTCTGCAAGGGAATTGCGCACCCAAAGCCAACCACCAACATGGCCAACCACCACAGCCACCACTGGGGCCCAGACATGTGGCGGCGGGAGAGCCCGCCGAGTCGGAGCATGAGCAATTTGCATTTGGGAGCCCTGGCCAGGATTGGTTATTAGCGAGATTTATGGACATCATATTTGCGTGTGTCTGGGGCAGCAAAAAAACAAAATCAGAACCAGGAACCGAAGCTCATGGCTGTCGCTCTTCAACCACCATTGTTCACCCCAAAGGACACTGGGGAATAAATGTTTATTTTTTAAACCAAAAGATCATTTAGTAATGGTATTTAAATATTTTAAAGAGGGCTAATAATTTATATTTATATAAGTTCTTAGGGAAAACATGTTTTTATATAACATATAAAATAAAAGTAAACTAGAACTCATACGTCTCAAAGAGATGATACTCTATGGAATATGAAGATTCCTAGAAGAAAAGGTTTAGGGTTCTTAATATTTATGATATATTAATTTTAAACAATTAACAATTAACTACTAGCTTCTCGAGACCCCTTTTTCCCAGTGTTCCTGGAGGGTAGGCCCCCTGTTCGTGTGCGGATTGAAGAGATATTAAAATGAATATTTTGCGGATAACATGAAATTGAAATTGCCTGCGACTCAACTTGGATGACGATGTGGCTGTGGAGATGCGAATGGGCCAGAGGCTGACACTGAGGATGAGACTGACTCTGAAGCTTCGGCTTCGGCTTCGGCCTCTGCTGTGGCTGTGGATGAGGATGAGGATGCGGATGACGATGGCGGCCTGTTTAACTCGCCAGCGGCCGGGTCGTTGCTTATGGCCCAGCATTCCGATAACAATGAGGATGGGGTTGAGTGTGGAGCTGGGGAGATGGGTATGGATATGGGTATGGCTATGGGTATGGCTATGGGTATATACGTATGTATATGCTGGCTCCCATTTGCTGCTATCGTGTAATGTGTTTAGCGGGGAGTCGGAGCGGTCGGGGACCCGGGAACAGAAGCTCTGCCACTGCGCGGCTCCTCTGTAGATTTCCATATTAATAAATGGCCACGGCTGCCGTTGCAGCACATCCTCCAGAGCGGAGAGGGCACGGGATCCGGGGGTAGAGTTATTTATTGGCAGGCGTGCTCTCAATAAAATTATGGTTCATGCAGATTATGCGAGTGCAGAAACTTGTTTGCCAGCGGGGTCTCAGGGGGGGGGGGGAGGGGATGGGAGGACCAGGCCAAGATTATTGTGGCCATGTTGCAGAACTCAAGCGGACACAGAACAGGCAGCAGCAGCAGCATCAGGAATATGTAAAGTGGACTTATCAAAATGGAGATGATGCCGCAAGTTGAGGATGGTCTGGAATGATTTGGGCAAATCCTTAATGGGATTAGGTGTGCATGTGTGGGATAGTATCTGTGTGGGTTGTGTGCTTGCTTAAATTCAAATCAATCGATTTCTAAGTTCTCAGAGCTATGTTTGTATATTTAATTAAATTTTAGAAGCTGCTAAAATACCTGAAAATATATATAACTAGTTTTTAGCATTTTCTGGCTTAATATCTTATTTTTTATCAATATATTTCTACAGCTTACCTATGTAAATATAGAACTAAAATGTTCTCTCACTCTTTATAAATATTTGTAATGACCATTCCCCTTTGAAAAGCTCATAAATTAATTGCTTAATAAATTTTTAATTGATATATAATATACTTAAGAATATATGTAAGTCTCTTTGTTTGTAAGTAAATTTATTAAGAAGGAATTAGCATATTATATATGACAGGAAATTGCGGGACAAGTTAATAGACTTAACTCTAAGTGTTCAAGTCACGCAATTGCCTGCAGTAATTATACTTACTAAATATGCAGTGTTGTTTTTTTTATTATTCTAAACGGTGGCAAAAGCTTAAAGATTGACGTATACATCATAAAAGTTGGCGGGCGTAGTTGGAGAAATAATTAAACAAAATACTAGTAGGTAGAAAATATTAAAAATAGAGCTCATTAAAGCTGAAAAAACCCCCCATTTGGGGCACTCTCCCCGTGCAACTGCAACTGGTTTCGATGACATCACAGCCTTCCTCCAGCTGCGGTTGCCAACACTTGGCGACTAATTAACCTTGGTTCTGCCCGATGCCATTTCTTTTCTCAGCTACGATAAGTACGAGTACCAGGACTTCTCCAGACTCCAGTCTCTGGCTTCGTCTCAGCTTCTCTCAAAAATTTGCATATCAATTTGTACACACAACCTCGGGGCTAAGCTTAAAAAGAATACCAAATAAAATGGCGTAAAAAACTGAAAATCTCGCTCGGAAGCCGTAGAAACCGTAGAAACCCAAGCGAGGCGAGCCGCAGAGAGCAGAAATCATGATTCTCATTATTTTGCTAAAAACGCCAAACGGCAAACGGTGACGGTGGGAGTCGTCCCCCTCCAAAGCCCCTACGTCTCCGCCATTTGGAGGAGCATTTAAAGGCGGCAGACTCAAATGAAGATATGCAGATTAAAGGAGCGAGATCCAGTGGCAGGAGGCGGAGGAGCAGGAGCAGGAGCCAGCGTCAATGTGGAAAAATTACGATGAGCATTACCAGGCACATTAAAAGGTCCCACAGAGGAGTCCCTCCATGCACCCTGCACTCCTCCTCCTCCTCCGCCCGAGGTCACAATGGCAATGGGCAACGGTAGCCGCAGACCAATTCTGAGATATGAACATGGCGTTTTTTTGAGAGCCATATGAAAGACCCACGGCAGCCAAAGCGGAATATAGCATAAGAATGCATTGGGTCCAGGGTTCCCAGTTCCCTGTACCCAGTTCCCAGTTTTCTCTTTCCCTTCTCCCGTTGCCATTTTCCTGTGGAGCTGGGCGCGCATCTCGTGGAGACGATAACAATACATGCGCCACGACAAGAGCGGCTCCCAAGCAGCCAGAACCCAAAGGGCACAGTGGTGCTGGGTATGTTATTTAGTAAATATTTTTAAAAGCTAAAACAAATGTGTTAAGTTGCAGAATTTATATTCGAAATATATCTAATTAAAATAGTAAACTAAAAGATTTTATTTATGATATACTATGTAATCATTACTATGTAAAATATCTTTTATTTGTATACAACTCCTTGATTAGGGTTTAGTGGATTGTTATGTTGTTATCTTTCTGGAAATTAAACAAATTAATTTATCGTTAAGTTAATTCTTTAATCGCTCTTCTTATTTTTCTAACTTTGTAGAGACTTTCTCTCTTTTTTTGGGAGGGTTCCTTTCTCACTGTCAAAGTCTCAGGTGGCTATTTGACCAAAAAAGGTAACCACCAGTTAAACTTTCCGTAAAGTCATCTTACTATTTTTTTTATAACTTATAAAAAGGGGAAATAATAATACATCGTTGTTCAGCACAAAATTGTGATGTTAAGCATCGAATTGCCCTGTAAAGTTTATCAGAAATGTTATTTTGCCGAGCCGAAAAAGATTTGACAGGAAGTCTGAGTTCCTGTCAATGTTAGCTCTTGTAAAGACTCAAAGGAAAATCAACTTTTTCCTAGCAGTGAGGGCAAAGACAATCCCAAAGTACTTTTATAAAAACTAAAGGCATTGCTGCCTCATGAATTATGTCCAAAAATATATTTTATTTAAATGTTGTAAAATTATTTAAAATATATAACCCTTTGACCACTGTGCCAAGGAACTCTACTCCTACTCCTGGCTGGCGGGGGCGACTCTAGACCAGTGCCGGCCTCGTTTGCTCTGGCAATTGTTCTCGCCGCGTGCGCTTTTCCCTATTTCCATGTCTAGCATTGGACTTGGACTTGTAGCTGGAGCTGGAGCTGGAGCTGGACTTGGAGCATAGCTGGGGCCTGAACCTGAAGCTGTAGCTGTAGCTGCGGCCTGGAGTTGGGCGATAAGCGTCTGCGCGCCAGTTAATAGCAACAAATAAATGCAACTAAATGTTCGGCTCGGCTGGGCCGCGATCCTGGTTGGAGCGCGCTGGAGCCGTGGAGCCATATGAAGATATCCAAAGCAACGACACAATGCGGCAGTTGCCGTTGGCATATCGTCGCCACTTGGTCCACTATGGAGGCACCCCCGCCAACACACCCACCCATTGTGGTACACACACACACACACTCATTTCTTGTATCCGCGGCCATTGTCATTGTCTTTTGGCCATCGACAGCGGATTGTGGATTGCGGATTTGTTATTCCCGTGGCATTGTCTTGGACTCGTGTAGTCTTTTGCATCTTGGGTTGGTTGGTTTTCTTCGCTTTGTTTTTTTTTTACCAGAATCTAGCCAAATTTGGTCCTGGCCGCGTGATATAATTCATAATTCATTCGCGGCGACATCTTTATTTGAATGTCGCAGCATGCATCTAATAGAGTCGGCCAGCAGGCGTGAAATATGGTCGGGCATGTGTGCATTCTATGTAAATAAATTGGGACCAGGAATGGGTCAGAGCTAGAGGCAGTTCAGGAGGAGGTAAGACGTTTTAGCATGGAGCTCATGGAGAAATTTAGAAGAAGAAAGATACTCAAAGGAGTTTAAGATGGTCTTCAAAACACATAAGGGTTTCCCGAATTGCTTTTTCTATACAATCACCCCTGAAGAAACCTAAAAAAATATAATTACATCTGCCGTTTTCAGTCCCATTTCCATTTCTTATCTCCTTGTTGACCGCTTAACACCTGACATAATCACCCCGACACGCTAAGTAGCCATTCATCAAATATCTTTCAACACTTTTCAAGCGCCTGCGCTAATTGCCACCAGAGGTGGCTGGAACGAGGCGTGTTTGGGAACCAGTCACAAGTCACAAGTCGCGAGTCGCAGTCACCGAATCCGAATCTTATCTGTGCATCTCGAGGCAACGCCAGGTTGTCGCCAACTGCCAGGCGGCGACGAGTGGTTGGTTAGCCGGTGGTAAGTGGTAAGTGGTGGCTCTGGTGGCAGAGGTGTCTGGTGGCAGAGTGGGGCGTTGCATGCGCAGCTTAAAATTTAATAAGCGCCAACAACTTCATAAATTCAGGCCCAGAGATCGCTGCCCGTCACCTGACACCGCGCCAAGTGCAAGAGCAGGAGACAGAGGCAATGCACGGCGAAGAAGTTAATAGAATATATATTTGCGTTTAATTAATGTTTTAAGATACTTTGAGAAATCTTGCTAAAACACTAAGATACTTTCATTTAGAAAGATATTTTTGCTCTTATTTCTTTAAATTAATTTCTTTATTAAAGTTAAGCTTTAAGTTAATAATTGTAGTATTTCTCTGTGTGTATTCTGCTAGTGGAGTTGCAGAGTCGCTGAGCTCGGCGGAGCACGACGAGTATCCCGACAAGATCGCGTCGCACAGCACGAATATACATTTAATATTTAGCCATTAAATGCATTTATAATGGCCTTATCGTGCTCGGATCAACTTTATCACCCAATTTAATGTGACTTCAAATTTTTATTATGCACATTTTGTGAGAAGTTTCTCCCGGATTCGAACAACCAATCCGAAGATTTTCTAGATTTAAACTGGGAAATCTAAGGTGGAAAAAGGCACTCACTTCTAGTAATATGTTTGGCAAAAACCATATATGTATAACTGTGTGTTAATAATTAAAGTAAATAAATTTAAATAGGTATTTGTGCTACTTAGATATATTTTTCCAGGTGAACATAAAGTATAATGATGAATCAATTATTACAAAAGATATGGATTTTATAAGAGGAAATTATTTGCTTTGAATCTCCCCTCTTTTAAGTCAATTAAACTCTTTAATCCCTACATGTTTTACAATAAATAAAAAACGAACGAAAATGGAATGGTACAAGTTATCGATATGCGCTGACCAGGGCTGCTAAGATAAATCGAAAGAGGTACAGTCACGCCACAGCAACAAATATCACAAACCGAAATCTAGCGTACCACAAATATTAAATAAAACAGTGTTAAAATTTTCTTTAATTTCTATTCAAAAGCTTTCCCCAAACCTCGTTGAAGTAACCACCGTAATAATAATTAACAGCCAACACAAATTAGCACTTGGCGATTGCATTAAAATTCCAGTCGAAACAATCAGTGCCCGTGGATTCTCTCACGATCATTATCTGGGGCTTGGAGCTGGAGTGCGCCATTTGGCGGCTAAATGAAGAGGCTGCCAGGGCAGGGGGAGATGGCGGAGTAAATGTCACTGCCAACAAATTTGTAAGCCACCTGGCGAACGGAACCCTGGTTCTCCCAGCGATTGCTCCAGTTAGAATTTCTATAAGCCAACTTTGCACAGAAAGAAACTAAGTTTTTAACCTTAATCAGTTTATAATATGTTAACACTCTTAAAAAAATATATTTTACTATTAAAAACATTTTATTTTTATTATAATATGCATATTCATAGTCTTGACTCTTTGTTAAATGCGATCTAGGCAGTTTTTGGATATATTTTCTTGTTGTGTTGCCTTGTTGCCTCGTGCGGCAGGGTGTTGAAAAATTGCCGGCACCTCTGGTCACTCCCCCTCCGCTTGGCCTGGCCTGCCCCTGGCCAACGGCTCGCACTTGTGTCACGATCGCTTCTCAGCCGCAGCCTTGCCTCACCAACAAATGCAGCCACACGCCCATTGTTGCATCTCGACCGCGGCTGATCTCACAGAGATTGCGGCTGCGCGGCACTTTTGGGGCTGGTCATCGCGACATCATCGCGCCCGGGCAGCGAATTGATGAACGCCTCAGAGTCCCAGTTCCTGGCGCACACTGGCAGAAATTTAATTAAAGTTTAGTAAAAATAACCAAAACAAAAAATACCTAAGAAAGTGTTATGTGTAAATTCAATACAGAACTAAATAGAAGCAGAGATTTCTTTCATAATAATTCAGGTTAAAGTGTAGGGATACTCTTTCCTCAGTGCAGGGTTGTGGCCCAGGCATAAGGCCCAATCTGCATGTGAGTGTTACCGGGGCCGTGGCCGGAGTCGAGTTGGGGGTCGGACTGCGTCTATTTAAGGCCGAGATTTGATTGTCAAGCGGAGATATGCCAATTTCTCAGTTGGTTCCTGGCAGCTCACAGCTTGTCGGACATTGTTCTGGCTATGAGTGTTGAGTGTTGAGTGCTGAGTGCTGAATGTTGAATGCAGAATGCAGAATGTTGCATGCGGCGGCGATCGGAGTCGCCTCGATTGATGCCGATTGCCGGTCGGTCGGTTGGCCAAGCGAAAGTGTCAATATAATTGGCCAAATTGATGCTGCTGCTGCTGCTGCTGCTGCGGGGCTCCAAATTAGGCAGAGGCTTCCAGGAACATTCCCCGAAGTCCTCCTCTTCCCGGGACACATTTCAATCAGTTTTCAGTTGTGCGGCAAAATGCGATAAATAAATGACAAAAACCATTTCATAAGAAGAGGCAAAAGAGTCAAGTGACAGTGGCATCTGCTGCTGTGGCAAACACTTGCAACTTGCAGTGGCAGGCACTTCCTCAATGCAACTGCACAACTTGCATAAATAGAAACAAACTTGCGACTCGTTTGCATGTTGCAGCAGCAGCAGCCGCAGCAGCGGCGGCAACGCGACTTTCACATTGTGACGTATTTATGGATATCAAGTGCCACAATTTCTGCACTCGCGGATTCATCTTTGTCCCACACTCGCAATAGAACCGACCTGGCCGGAGTTGCATTTCCTTTTCCAACCGACAGCCCATGGAGAGAAATCCAGTTAGTTATGTGCGGATCGAAGCTAGAGCCGGAGCAGGAGCTGGAGCTGGAGCTGGAGCTGGAGGCTTCTCGCCGGGACATTTGCATATCCATATTTGCTGGCTGCTCTCCCGTATTGATGGATGCATTCACCGGGCAATTATTTCGGCTGTGCCTGCTCTGCTCTGGGGAAATCTCCGCCAGCGTTGTTGAACTCGCTCCGATAATAAGATTTAAATTCCAACCTCAAGCTGGCGGACTTTTATCTTAATCTGTGACTGTGGCAGATATGCCAGGCATTCGTGCGGCTTAAATAGGAATCTCTAATAGCCAACATTTGTGGCATTTGCAGCTTGTCAGTGGCAATAAAAGGGGTTTTGAGATGCTTTCGACTGATGATAACTGAAACTATGTGTGTTTAATCAATCAAATTTATAAAAGTTGGGGAATTTCCTGGTATTTCTTTTATAAAAAAGAAAAAATTTAATATCCTTACAAAAAGGAAAAAGTTAATAGGCAGCAAGACATAAAAATGGTATCCCAATGACTTTGTTTGAACGGATGCAGATGCATCTGCAGTTACAGAGATATATCGCCATCATTTCGCAATGGCCTCGGAATTAATTAATTAATCAATTATGGAAAACACATTTGCCTCACAGGCAATCCTTTCATTCACAGCCATCGATGGAGATGATGATGATGATGGTGAGGTGGATTCCTTGAAAACGGACTGACTTTTTTATGTGCCAACCATCATACCGTGTGTAATGCTCGTTAAACTTTTATTGGCTGCCGCTCCCGATGGGATGGCACTCTGCCTCCCCTCCCCCCCGTAGCCAATCCTTTGGCATATTTTTCCCAATTATTGAAAGTATGAAAAATGCAAAAATCCCGATGTGGCAACAAAGGCCGAGCACAGCTGGAAGTGCTGATAAAACGGCGCCGTTTTGCATTTGAGTGCGGCTAATTAATTTTCATCCGCCAGGTGGGCTGCCACCCAGGAGGTACAAATATGTATCTATTCCAGAGCTGACTCACGGGTGTCCAGGGCACTGAAAGAAATGGGAGTAATTCTAAATTATTATTCTAAGAAAGAATTATAATAGTTCAATTAACTCTTGTTTTTGGTTGGTAATAATTATTCACAATTTGATTGCGGAAAAAATTGTAAAACTTATATTCTAATTATATTTAATTTCATTTGCTGCTTTTTAACTATTTATTAAGCTTTTAAGCATACCCTAACTATTTTGTTCCGTGCATTTTAACTGCCCTAAACCTGCCGGTCAGTGCACTTTTATATGCGCCCAGTCCCAGCTTGAATTATGGCCAATTGTCATTCTTGCAACACATTTGCCATTCGATGACCTGTCAATGGCCCTCGGTCCCTTCGCTCTGCCTTGTCATCCCCCAGGAAGGAGGACTACTTGGAAAAGTCTTATCTGGACTTGCATGTCTTTCACAGATTTCTGTGCAATTTTCTTTGTGATTTCCGTTTTTTTTTTTGTGGCTTTTTGGCTGCCTTTATTGCGACTAATGCTTGGCCAACGTCCATCGTGGCCAGTCCCTGGCGTATATTATTTCGGCATAAATCAAAACTTTCACTTAGCACGCTCATTTGTCTCAATGACCGCACTCTCGCACCCCCGTCCCTGGCCCGGTGGCACTCGAATAGTGATAAAAATCTATTACAAGCTCATATCATATTTTATTTCCGCTCTCTCGCTCGCAGTTGGAGGGAAATTATGAAAAAGCTTTTTTATGGTCCGTCCGCTTTTTACGATGATGAGAAACAGAGCAGCGGAAACAGTGTCCTTTCCTGGGGCACATTGTCCTGGGTCCGCAGTCCTCGGTTCTCGGTTCTCGGTTCTCGGCCAAGTGACATATTAAATTTAATGGAAATTGATGAGCGCTTATTATGATATGAGATAGCCAGCTCCATTGTCCTGCCCAGGACGGTCCTTCCTGGACGGTCCTTTCGGGGTGGTTCGCTTGGCTGGCTGGCTGGTTGGGATGGATGGATTTTGGGTCTCCGGTCTTTGGTCTCCGGGCTTTAGTATCTTTTTTATCATAAAAGTAATTTCTGCTGATGGTCGCACTAAATTCATTGATTCAATTTCCTCGCTGGCTTTGCGTGTGTCCAGCGCGGCAGCCCCCAATAAATATGGATATAATATTTCAATATTTGTGCAACTTTCCTTTGGCTTGAACGTAAATCACGATTTGTACAAATGCTCTGCTGACTTGGGTTGGCTTCGCAGCGCAGTTTTTTGTCCAAACAAAACGGGAAATAAATGGGAAAGTAAAAGAAAGGAAATGAACTTAAGAAGAGAGAGAGATTTTTATCTGATTTTTCCAAGGAATCTTTTTGGAGAAGGAGTCCTTAAAAATGTAAAGGTAAAATCCTTTAAATAAATTTATATTTAATAAACAAAATACCTTCAAGTATGATAATTTATGAACTTGTAACTTAAGAAACCCCCATGCATATAGGTTCCATTTCTTCCTGTAATTTTACAGCTGTTTACAAGAATTCGATATATCCACAGCTTGCTTCCAGGAATACCTCCTTTCGTCTTACCCCTTTCCTCTGGGGGACCAAGCTCCCCAACATATTATGGCCATTGTGCGAGGTCATAAATACTCACGAGCCCTGACAGTCGTCATAAAAGTGCGCATGATTCATATGCCAGGCTCTGCGGCCGTTTAACGACACTTTAATAATTCTCTAATTGCAAAAAAGACGGCGAAATGTTGCGCGAGTCTCGATTTTTAATGGCCGGCGAGTGCCTTTTAATTGGGTGGCGCCCAATGCCATAAAGCAGCACGCGGGGATCGGGTTCGATTCGCCCCGGGGATCCCTGGGCTTGGGACTCGGGTTGGTCTCGGTCTCCACCTGCGCGCGAATGGTTATTCATAATTTTTTTTTGTGGCCCGAATGTTTGTGTGCATCATTTAAAGCGACACTAAAAAGCAAACATCACACAAAGACGTCGTGACTTCGTCAGAGGGAAAACATAAGAAACAAGCGAGGGGTTTATTTTTTAAAACTAACATATAGATACTCTTTTTTGTTTAATTTTTAATTTATTACCAAGAAGAGTTTGTATTTTAATAACTAATTTTAGCTTAAATTCAAGTGAATTGTAATAGTAGAACATTATTATAATTTATTTTTGTTGACATTTTAAACCTTTTCAATTTACTAAAAATATATTTAATAGTATGTAATACAATTTGAAGTTAAGTAATTATTTTTTTAATATTAAAAAGTAGTTTTAAAAATCCAACTACCCTTAGGGAAGTTCAAAAATGTATAAAGGAAAGGAATTTGCGTTCGAACTGAGGTGGAAGCGCCAGAACCTAAGGGAAAAATGCCAAGCAGACTTCAGACATCATAATTTTCTGGGCATTTGAACTTGTTCTTGAACTGGGTTTCCCCCTTTTTTTCGACCGGGTTTTCCACTTCCAACCCCCCCACCCCAGTTGGGGTAATTAGTTTCCACTTCGTCGCCAAATTTCATTACGGGCTCCGGGGCTGCGAGCCTTCGCTCCGATGTTGACATATCGGATTACGCACTAATTATCCTTCTAATTAACCCTTCTTTCTGTCTTAATGTTCACTTCGCCTCGCCTCACCTTCGAGGCGAGTCCGAGGCGGCGGCCCCGTCTTGTTTTCCACTTGCCTACGGGTTTCAGGTTCAGTTTCAGTTTCCATATCTTTTTCCGTCTCGGTGCTCAGGCATGACCCCGCTGCCGCCGCCGCCACTTGGCTTTCCGCCGTTTTTAAGCCTATTAGACAAACTCTCATAATTACTTTGTTACTTTGCCACCGGCAGTTGGCTCTTGGCCGGGCCCAAAGCCCTTTGCCAGCTGGCTGGCTGACTGTCAGGCGGGCGGGCGGCATATCGATATCAATCGGGAATCGACTCTACTGGAGGATATATATAGATATACTGTTAGGAATACAGTGCATCAATATTTATGTATAACTTTGCCTAATTGTAGTTCCCAGATTGTTGCCTGTAATCAGGATGTGTCCTTATGGACGCACTTTACAAATACACACACACACAGACAGGCAGCAAAGTCAGTGCAAGTGCATTTTGGGGAGGCAATTTAAATATTGATTGTTATATCAATGCATCAATATCAGAAATTTGCATATCGTCAGCCCCAAACTAGCTGCACTTTCCCCTATATCCCCTCTACCCCCCACGAAGGCAAATATATACCCGAATTATCCTCGAAAATGGATCGAATGGCTTGAGAGGATGATGGGAGATGCCCTGCCCTTGCAACGTTTATCATTAAGTATAGGCTCTGTTCTCCGTTTTCCACCTTAACCCTGGGTAATAGCCAGCAAATAATATCCTCTGAATACGTCGTGGGCGTGGCACATTATTATTGTCCATCAGCTCACAGAGAGACCACAATGAAGCAATCAGCAGCAACAGCCCAAACAATTGCCTCCATTGTAATTGCAGTTGCAATTGCCGCACAAGTGCGAAACTTAACCCATTACGCCCATTTATGAGTGGTCCTTGGTCTGGGCAATGCAGTTTCCGATCAAATAAATACAATATAGATATGCACATATTTATTCTCGATTGGTATTTGCTGGCAATAAAAATATCAGAATTGGAAATTCGAGATATTTTCCTTTGCCTTTACAAAGACTAAGGGCAGGTCAATGAGTTTTGTGACGTCAGAAAATATAAATTTGCTTTAAGGAAGGTTATTTATTAATCACAAAAACTGGTCTTTAAAAGCCTTTATTTTTAACATTTTTACTATGAAAGTAAAACTTTTTTTAACTCCATAACTTCTGTATATTTTATATATTAGTACATGCTCACCCAGCTACTTGTCAACCTGCCCACTTTCAGCCAAGACAAAATATTATATTATTATTATGTGTATGTGCTCGTAAATATACATACCTTCTCCGTAGTTGTATGTGTTTTGTTTAAGCATTGTGAACTGTGTTTGAGAGCAAATATTTGTGAAGAACAGGACTGCAAGAAGCCAAGATGTTTGATGCCTTGCCAGTGAGTGGGAATATCCCTATACATACTCGTATATGTCCTTATGGATGGCCTCCGACCCCCGAACTCCTGAGAGTTGTGGGTCAAGTGCAAATAGCAATCTGCCACTTTCTCCCGCTCCCCCCCCCCACTCGGAGTTGTGGAAACTTTAGATGTTGACCGTTGTTTACAGTCGTCGACGTTGATTAAACAGACACAGGAATCCCCGACTCCAGATCCGTTCCCCGTCCTCGGGAAATTGATATGCTGAAATCAAAGATGTTGATTTCCGCTGGGAATACTCGCTGCCAACAACTTAACCCATTCGGCCGAGGCCCAGACCGAGGCCGAGCACAATTGCCAGTTGACCTCTGTCGCAGTGACCACCAGCTGGAGCCGGGAGCCGGGAGAGCTTCCTTTGACCCTCCGCTGCACTCGTCATATTCAATTACAGGCATTCAGCGTGCGACTTCCTGCCGACTCGAACTTAACTCGAACTCGAACTCGCACAAAGTTGTGAAATTAATGTGCGCTCTGATTTACATCGACCGCACCCAGAAGGGTGGCCTTTGCCGGCGGGTATGATATGTTAATTCGCAAAAACAAAGCCCAAACGGCAGGCTACACTGGGCGAAAGGGTCATAAATTTCTAACAGATATTATTGATTATATGAGGATTAAGGCAACTGATTTAATTACCTTTTATCAAGACATAAAAGTCAGTTACTTGAAAAAGATGAGATAAATAGGAGAGAGGGGAAAATAGATTATAAATTATATAAATATAATTATATTATATTCGAGCTCCTTTTATTCGTACTTTCTAAAGTTCAAGCATTAATATATGGCTTTACATACTTTTTTAATAATTTTTCTTACAGTGTATAGAGACAGCGTCACTGAAAAGCGCAGACACGCAACAGTGGCAGCGACAAACAAAAGCCCAAAAGGGGGGTTAACAATTGCACTCATATCCGCCGCTCAGCATATGGGAAATACTCACATATGTATATCTGACCGCTGACCAGGGAGGGCGTGGCCCCGCCCTGCTCTCGACCGGATGCACCTGAAATCGATCGCCGTGGCGCGAATCGATCCCTCATCACCTTCGATATATACTCAAAAACCTCTTTAATTATTGCATAATGAGCTGTTGCTGTTACTCGGTCTCTTTCTGGGCTTCTGAATATGCATTTTCACACATTTCAATTTCATAATTGATATGCGGTCAATTTGCTTAAACGCCGGCTAACACACGAAGCCACAATTTGTTAAAATTCCCAGCATTGTGGTTATTAAAGCCCAGAAAGGGAGAGACCTCGAGACTTCCCCTCTGACACTCGATACGGAGAGACAGAGAAAAATATTCCTTTGGTTTGCAGAAACGGGAAGTATCGCGTTTTGGCTTCATCAACACGAAAAGGGTTAAAGCCAAATACAATTACTGTCGATTCGTTTTTGGGAACATGTTTGCCAGAGCTTCTTCTGGTGATATTCAATATATTCACACTTGAGGAGATGCAGAATAAAACAAACGATGTGAAGAGTTATAAGTGAATACAGTGTGTTTGAGGGTGTCTGCTCACTCCACATGGAAATAATATAAAAATAAACAAAAACTCAATTGGAGATACAAATAAAAATGTGTATATTAAAGAACTTTAACTCAGAAACCTTTTAAATAACCTATTATCATAAATATTAGAAATAGAACAAAATCAAAAACGATTAAAATCTTAAGATTAAATTAAACATAGCATAGCTTTTATTTATAAAATAGCTTTAAGCATTTTTAAAGCTTATGCTATTTTATTTGGTATTTAATCCCACGCCTTTGCCCACTCGATTGACGCATTATCCGATTGACTTGATGGAATTCACACAGTAAAATTCGTGAAATTATTACGACGCACACCTTTCGTATATAAATACGCACATCCATATACATACTCGTTTAATCCGAATGTTTGGCATATTATCATTTTGGCACGACGGCCAAGAAATGTGCAGTTACCGTCGACAGATGTCCCAGAAACCGCGAATTCGTTTGGACTTGTCCACCCGCTTCTGGCCAAGAGGCAAATGAGGATAAGATCTACGAGCCAAGCCATTCGCTTTTGACATTTATGATGAAATTTCTTAAATCAACTGTCATGTCCGATTGTCATATTGAATAATTTCGGTGGCTTTATGTCGCGCAGCGTTTTTTTTTTTTTTTAATCGTCCAGGAGTACCATCTACCTTAACTCCTAATGCAGGGATTGTTCATGAATGAATTACATCTG
>JAEIIU010056559.1:0-13053 GCA_018874675.1 Drosophila baimaii
TCCGCACGGCGACCCGCTTAACTCGAATTTTTGTTTGCGATTGAACACCTGTTGCCCGCAGTGTGACCTGGTCGACTAAATACTAGGGATGTGAGAAATATATCGCAATATCAATACATCGATTGATTTGCATAAAAGTAAATATATATATCGAATATTTCTATAAGTTGGTCACACTAATCGGAAGCAAACGAAAAATTAAAATCGATTTAAAATATACCAGATTTCCGTTAACTTTCGAAACGAATTTCAGACTTCAGATAATAAGTGTGATTATTTTTAGGGGTCGATAATGATAATAAACAACAACAATGCTGACGCCCCTTGGCCATTATTTTTAATTTTAAGTTAAGAGAATTTACTGATATTATTTTGATTTTTAACGTTTCCACCACTATGCTGCCGATTGTCGATAATTTAAACATTTTATTTCAAATTTCAAAATTTCAACGAAGCTTAACATTGTTAATTAACACAATTAACAAATAACTTTTTTGGGAATAATACTGTAGTCACTACTAGGAGCCCATTTCAAAATTCTGCCAAAATAAACCTATCGATAGCATGGTGACAGCTATCGAGCACCACTTCGATGCCATCTCTACGCTCGACAACAACAAATTGTGACGACATTGCTATTTTTGTTTTGCGTTTCACCACGACTGGAAACAATGTCGGACCTCACCTATCTGGACAACTTGTCGAACAAGGACCTTCTAAAAAAGTGCCTTGAGCACGGACTGCCTGGCGTACCGGTGACGGACAGCACCCGTAACGTCATACTTCGCCGGCTGCGAAGTACAATCTCGGGGGTTCCTTTGAACAAAAGCAAGTCTGGAAGTAAGAAATCGGCCCCCGCCGCCAGACGTGAAACTGTACACGGCAGCCAGGTGAGCACACCAACTGAGGAGCCAGTGCGTCGCACGGCGGGCAGAAGCCCCGGGCGCGATGGCAACAGCAACGCCACCAATCGCCGCACCATCGCCTACGGACTGGACAACGCGTCGCTTTCTGGAAGATCTGTGCAGACAACCACCACTGTTTCCGATGTGGGCTCCCAGTCGGAAGACGACGATTACTTCATGGTGGATTCGCCGAGTGTGCGCTACTCGCATGCCACTCAAACGCCGCCCGGGCAGGACAAGCCGCTCCAACGCTCTGTTTCGCTGACCAAATCCGGAGTGCTGACCACATCATACACCCGTGAGGTGGACCAGCCGCATTACGAACGAGAACAGCTGAAGGATGACATACCCAACAGCTACACATACGAAAGACCACATGTGCCAGCTGCTCCTCTTCACACGCTGCCGACCTATGAACCTCGCATCGAACCTTCCAGCTACAAACGCTCAGAGTTGGGTTTCTCGCGTCCCCTGTTGACGCAGTCCCAGTTGAACTCCACCAGCTACGGGGAATCGGAGTACAACGCATCGCGCTCACCAATTCTGCCGCGCAACACCTTCAGCGGATCGGCCCAGCCCTTTGGACACAAAGCACCAGCTGCAGGACCAGCTCCACCGCCAGCTCTTCCTCGCCAACGCCACACTGCAGCCGGAAGTGGCTTGGGCTTTGTCAGGGGCTCCTTGCTCCAGCCCAGAGGCACTACGAATACCCTGTATCCACAGCTGAATCAGTTTTACGATCAACCGGACAACGCCGCCCAGCCCATGGACATTGACAGCGAAAGCGAGAGCGACGAACAGGAGGAGCTGGAGGTATCGCCGATCAGAAGCAGCCAGCTGTCACGCTCTCGCCCCTCGGCCAGACCACAGGTGAGGAAGCCCCTGGCGAGGGCTGCTCAGGACCAGGTGTCTCCAATGGCGCAGTTTCGGCAGCTCTTGGTATCCCTGGACCAGAGATATAACATCAAGCTGTACTTTTACCTTGTCCTGATCGCCATGGTGGCGTCTTTCATATATGTTATCGTTACCCCAAACTCCTAGGAAAACTGGAGGAAGAGGACCCTTTCAATAACCATTTTTCCGGGAATTCGGCGGCTTCAGAGTTAAGACACTTCACGTTACCTAACGATTCAGTTTACTTTTCCAAGTCTTTAATTGCTTGTTTCTCATATTTTTCGTTTTATACATAATTAGAAAAATGTACTACATTATAATTATTGTATTAAATAAACTAATTAAATGTAAGTGCTCAGTGTGTGTTGTTGCGATTTGTGTGTGTGTGTGTTTGTGTATGTTGTGCTGCTCTCTGACAACGGGCTTGTATGCTCTATGCTACTATTTACACGCCATTCAAATGAACAAAACAACAAAAAACGGTGTTAAATCGCTGAGGATATCGTGACGGTACGCTGTGCAAGGACATCACAAAGCAAATGGCTGCTGAGGCGACGACGCTGCTGGCTGACTGACTAATTGAAGTGGAACTTGAACTGGAAGGGCGACCCGTGCTGGAAGTGGGCGAAGGGATGCTCGCCGTGGAAGCCGCCCCGGTTGCCCTCGGGATCCAGCGGATCCTCGCCGTTGTCGAATTGACGCCGCTTCTCGGGATCGGTGAGCACCTCCTTGGCGGCCGCGATGTCGATGAACTTCTTCTCGGCCACCTTCTTCTCCTCGTCCCGGAAGTTGTCCGGATGCCACTTCTGCGCCGCCTTCCTGTAGGCCTTCACGATCTCCTGCTTGGTGGCACTGCGCTTCACATTCAGTATCTTATAGTAATCCCTGCGCTCCGACTGCTTTTGCAGCTTCTTGGCCCGCTGAATGCCCTCCTTGGCGCGGTTGTTGCTCTCGTCCAGATCGAGTGCCGCCTGGTACGAGTGTATGGCATCGTCATACATCTCGGTGCCCAGCAGTGCCTCTGCCCGATCGCAGTAGACCTGGGCATCCTTCATGATATCCAGCGCCTCCTTGCAATGCTGCAGGGCCTTACCGAACTGCTCGTCCCCGTTGTAGCAGCTGCAGAGTGCCTTGTGGCCCTCGTAGCGGATCATCGACTCCTCCGGTTCGTGCCGCAGAACTGCCTCTCCGGCGGATATGCACTCGGCGAACTGCTTCTCCTCGCGCGCCTGCTCTGCACTCACCAGCTGCTTCTCCACCTTGCGCAGCTTCTTGTAGAAGGGGAAGCAGAGCTTGTGCTCTGGATCGAACTTCAGGCACTCACGGATCTCCTTCAAGGCATTCGAGGCATGGCCAATGGTGTACAGCAGCTGGGCGATGTTGTAGTGACCCTCCGTGCTGTCCTGGGTGAGCCGGTTCACCTGTCGCAAGTCCGAAATAGCGGAGAGTGGATCGTGGACAGCAATGTAGGCATCTGAGCGAGCCTGCCGGAAGGGCACGGCCCACGGTGAGATCTCCAGCAGCTGTGTGATCATGGTAATGGCATTCTGGTGATCTTCATACCCGATCAGCTGCTGCACCAGAAGCCACTGCTCCTGGGCGGGCGCCAAGCGGGAATAGTGCTCCAGTACCAAGCCGTTATTGGGTTCCTCTTGGAGAACTTGTTCAAAGTCCGCCATCGCTTGCTGGTACTCGCCGCTCTTCATGTGCACCACACCTCGCTGGACGCGGGCGGCTGTGAAGTCAGGCTTGAGCTCCAGAACCCTGCTGAAATCCTGGATGGCGAAGCGGGTCTTGCCCAGCGCCAAGTACACGGTGCCGCGCTTGAATAGCGTCAGGTAGTTGCTGGCATCGCCCTCTGAAGGAGAGAAAAATGTTGTTGAGTCAAGGGAAGAGGTAAGTGGAGAATATCCTTGGACATTTTTGGCTCTTAAAGAAGGTATTCTTAAAGCGTTATGATCTTGGTTTGTTTCCAAGGTAATACCGCTTCCCCTCGCAGATAAATATGGCAAATATATCTTAAAAATCGTGCCAAATAAGTTGCAAGGTTACTTCCACTAGTATTCTTTGTTTTTATTTACCAACAGCCGCATGGTAGTGCGTCAGGGCATCCGACAGCTGTCCACGGGCCAGGAATTCCTTGCCCAGCTCCAGATGGTTCTCAATGTCCGCCGGACTCGCTGCCGACTCGGCACCTGGGCGAAAAACAATGACGTGTATTTAGGCAACGTCCAAAAGATAATGCAAGCGGCTTATCTATCAGTCTATACCTTCCAGGAAGAGCTCCAGCAGGAGGAGCACCACGCAAGCGGCTAGCTTCTTCTCGCCGCTGCCAAACATGAGGAGGTCGCTCAATGGCAAGGCCATGGCGATGGCTACGTGTACTTCGGTGGCCGACAAAGGCCTGTGTGTGGGCGTGATTTGAACTTGATTCCGAATCAACACGCACGTCGGCGGATCTGCTTGGCGTGGCAGCTGCTAATCTTCTTTACCGTAGAGCACCCCGCCCCCTCGACAGCACGGTGCGTGTTGTTGTTGCGGCTTTTATAGATTTTGCGTCCGTTTTTGGTCAAAATACAAATACAAGAAATTTCGGCACTCTGTGGCTGCACCGTGCTGCTTCCGAATTGCTTAGAGCTAATTGGTCGAGTGCTCCTAAATGATATGGAGTGTTATGCTAGTTCACGAGCTTGAAATTTCACTGTGCACTGAACTTTTCGCCTATAAATATTATAAACTAAAAACTGACGTGTTCACGTTCCCTAGAGATGGGCGATGGTTGGCCGCAGGTGACCGGTCACAGGCACTTGAGTCGCAACTATCGTATGTAGACGGTGACAGCGCTACCATCTTCATAGCTGTTTTCAAGCTAAATATATTTATTTATAAATAGATTTTATGTATATTAATAATCTGAAAATTAGGTTTGTATGTACTTTTGGACCATTTTTAGATAAATATAATTTGAACATATAAATTAAATATGTAATACAGTTGTAAGGATACTTTTAGCTACTAAAAGCTGATTTTTGGTAATCGATAGATGCTGATATCGACAAGTGCCGCCCGATTCAAATAATAACCACTGTCAGAAGTTTGTTCAAATTAATGTTTATATGGAACATGAATTTGGTAAATATATCTGCAACTACATATATTAAAATTCATAGTATATCTGATATTTTAAATATTCTTATACATTTTCTGTAATTATTGTAAATACTTTTCGGTTTTCATCTGGAAATAAATGCATTTTTGTTGAGCATTAAAAGTTTGCCGTGAAGCTTAAATTGCTTTTATAACATCATGTTTGTTCTCTTTGCTTATTGCTTATCGCTAAATGGTCATCAATGGTCAAGTGGATGTACATATATATGTATATGCATGTGCTGGGGGAGTGTGTGAGGCGTTCTGCAAGATTAATATGAATCTGAGAGATAGAAAGAGATATGGGGCTCGAGGGCCCAGTTGATTGGACTAATAGAAGGAATAAAGTGAGATGTCTGTGTGTGGGGGGGACAGTTCAATTGCCTATAGAGTATACTAGATAAAGCTCTTCAGCACCTTCGCGACTCAACGATCCCTGTGTGCATGTGGTCTAGTGATTGGATGGAGGGTATAATCGATATCTATTAGATCTAAGTAGGTTCGAGTTCAGTAGTTAGCGAGAGCTACGCTCCCAATGCAATGCATGCAGTGTTCTGTGTTATTATATTCTCTTCCACTTGTCTAGGAAATCACAATGTTTATCAAATCATCCAGAGGATCCGCTATATTCGGCTGAGAGGCGTGTGTCTTTTGCATGTGAGCTGGAATCATTGGAAACCGTTTTCAGTTGAAGTCTGTAAGACTTTCATAGACTTACTTTTCAGCTTAATGTGCGTGACAAATCGTTCTTGGCAAAGATCGCATTTGTAGTAGGTTTTGCCGGTGTGAACCCGCTGATGAAGCCGCAGAGACTTCTCAAAAAGATAGGCGCGACCACAGACGTTACACTTAAAGTTCTTCTCTAAGACTGAAAGGGTTTGTTAATTATTAGTATTACATGGTACATTACATGGTATATCTTGGACAACAACTCACTCTCATGGCTCAAGCGATGCTGGGTGAGCACATATTTCAAGGCGAAAGCCTTACCGCAGACATCGCACACATTGGGCTTCTCCTTCTCATGTGTCTTGATGTGCCACTTCATGTCCTGGGCCCGCTTGAATCTCTTCGAGCAGTGCGGACAGGCGTGTGGTCGATCCTTTTCCGAATGGACGGCCGCATGCCGCTCCAGCGCCGATTTCATATTGAATCGCTGGGTGCAGCTGTCGCACTGAAAGAGTCCGGAATACTGGCGTTCCCGCTTCTGCTGGACCACCCGCTTGTTGTTGGCAATCACCGGAGCTCCGGCTTGCTGCAGGTGCTCCGCGGACATGTGCAGGACCAGATCCTGCTCGCTGGTAAAGGCCTGACGGCACAGCATGCACTCACTCCGCTCGATGGCCGTCAAATTCTCTCTGTGCTGCTCCAGCATGTGGATACGTTTCTCCGCATATGAGGCGAAAACTGTGGATTCGGGGAGATTTCGGTTAGCTGGTGGATCGGCGGAGTAGTTAAGGGTGGCTAGACGTGGGGTGTCATGAAGTAGAAATATATGCACTCGGAAAAGTATGTATATCGTCCCGAACTTGGAAAGTCGCCAAAGCATTTTCTTTAGACTTTTAATAAAACATATTTCCGACCAATTAGTGTAGAAAAAAGCAGTAATTGCCAGGCGATTATTCAGAGTTCAGGACGACCTTTTACATAATTGCTTGCATGCTGCTCTCCGGGGGAGTTCGTACGGTGGATGATGGAGTTGGTTATGCAATGGTTGGTTGACGGGTTAAAACTCTAATCAAGTGGCTAAGAGTAGGTCAAAGTACAAAACGTTCTGTTATTTGATATTCGCATGCGATGGCTAGTAAAGGTGTACAAAAAGAGCTGGGGGTTAGCCATTATGTTTACCGTTGCTTTAGGCTTGGCTAACACACACACTATGGGAGGCGGCAGAAGCAGCCGGACTCGGCTCAGTTTCTATGTCTTAAAGCGCTTGTTGGATGTGAGAGAATGTTCGATGATGCGACAAATTGATATATATATGTGGTTAATGCTCATGTTCATGAATAGTTTGAGTCGTTCTGTGATCCTGTGTAGGTGCCCCCGAGCCGCAGGATCATATCCAGCTGGCCCACATCCACTTACCCTCCGTGCAGTTGGCACACTTGAAGGGCTTCTCGCCACCGTGCTGTCTGTAGATGTGCCAGCGAAGGGTCTTCAGGTGTATGAAAGCTGTGAAGGATCAACCAAGATTAGGAATGGAAGTTAAGATAGGTAATTTTACTTACTTTTCCCACAAAAGCCGCAGTGCTCGCTCTTCCTGGCACTGGTGCCCGTGTGCGTGGCTTCGTGGCACTTGAGGTGCCGCTGGCTGATGAACAATCGCTCGCAGCCGCTGTGGCGGCACTTGAACTGCCGCTCCGGATTGTGCCACTTCATGTGGTAGTTGAGACTCTTCCGCGTGAAGAAACGCTTCTCGCACAGCCCGCACTCGAAGTCCGTCTCCGAATGATACTTCTCGACATGGTGGCGAAGATTATGCCGATCGCTGTACTTCTTGCCACACACCTCGCAGGCATGCTGCTTCTCTACGTGACAGCTCTTGAGGTGCACAGTGCGGGAGGCGGCATCCTGAAATCGCGCCTCGCACTCCGAACAGTTGTACGGCTGCTCTGGATCGTGGCTGGCATTGATGTGCTCCAGCAAAAGTTGCTGCAGCTGGTAGCTCTCCTGGGGCTGCAGGCAGAATTTGCAAGCATAGCTAATGGTCAGTTCCGGGGGGGCAGATTCCTCCAGTGGTTGGTACTCTGCAGCCTCCACTTGGGCCTCCTCTTCCTCTTCGGCCTCCTCTTCCGCTTCGGCCTCCTCYTCCACYSCCGCCTCTYCYTCTTCGATGTCTAGGRCATCCACAAAAATCTGTATGGGTTCAGTGGCAGTGTTTGTTGGTTGTGTTTCGGCTGAAACCATCGTTGTTGTTGTTGTTCTTATGGTTGTTCCCGCTCCTTGAGGATCCTCTGCTTGGTCTGAGTCCTCCTCCTGCTGCTCATCATCCAAGCTGCTGGCATCGATCTTGTCGTAAATATTTGAAAGCTTCACCTGCGCCTCCTGGCAGGCCACGCGGAATACGTTGATGGAGCAGAACTTGGTGAAGCAGTCGCTGCATATTTTCTGAGGCAGTCCGTCATTAGGTGAGATCTGTAAATAATTAATATTTGTATTCGATTTTAAATGAAATATCCCTAATTAAGGTCTTAATTAGGAAAGGTAACCTTCAGTTTCCTTTCTTCTGTTCAGGAAATTTTGTTAATTAAGAAAGGTTACCTTTAATTTCTTCTCGTTTTGTTGAGAAAATCTTGTGATTGACCATTTCCCCCCAGAGCTTGATAAGACAATTGCAGCTTGGAGCATAATTTAACCCCAAGTGCAAAGCCTTCCTGGCTTTGTCTGGCAAAAAAGCACCTTCCCAAAGTGGAAACCCAACTTTCACTCGCAAAATTGTGCAATTTTCAAAGAGAGACAGCAAAAGCAGCAACCGCAACCACACAGAAAACAATTTTTTACGAATATATTTAGCATTTTACACATTTAAAACACATTTAGGAATTTATAAATTTAGTAAATTTGCTTAAAAAAGTATTCCTTATCATGAAATTTAAAACATTTAAGAACACATTTGTTATGTTAAATTTCTAAATACTACTACTACTACTTTTTCTTTTAAATGTGTTTTTCAACTCAAAATGCCATTCAAGAATTTATAGATTTATAAATTGGTTTAAAATAATGTTTCTTAACATGGAAATATATTATTTAAAACATTTAAGAACACATTTGTTAAGTTATTTTACATAATACTTTAAATACTATTTGCTTTAGAATATGTTTTTCAACTCAAAATGTTATTAAATCCTATTGCTTTTGGTAAACTTTCCAGGATAGTACTTAACGTGGCTCAAATAAAGTCTCCTTTTTTCCTGTGTGCTCACTTACTCACCTTTAGATTCCAGTTGAGGAACTGCTGGCGTATCTGGGCCATTTCGCTTGGCCAGCAGTTGGAATGGTAGAGGTCCAGGAAGTTGTTGTTGCCATTTTCGAAGTCGCACACAAACATGGAAATCGCACAGGTGCGACACGTTTCCATGGCGGCGGTCGCAATCAAAGTGCCCGAGCCCACTGTTGGCCAAAATGCTGCAGTGCATCACAGCAACGCCCGAACTCGCCGCCTCTCATCTGTGTGCGTGCGCGCGTGTGTGTGTTGTTGTAATTATGCAACTTTACCAATTGCGTTGCCTGTTTGCTTGTGCCAAATCCATGTGGACGTCAAAATGCGCAGCCACATCCCGTAACGAGTCCCGGAGTCCCTCCTCAATGCAATCGCTATGGTGATATATATTTTCACAACAAATATTTGTCCAACATTAATGGATGCTGCTGCTACTGCTGCTGGGACTGGGGCACTCGAAAAAGTTTTGTGTCTGTATCCGGGTGACGACCTGCCTCCCACCGCCGCTGCTGCTACCCGCCCCTTTCTCCTGCTTTATTCCACTCCTCTCCGGGTTTTTTGTCACCGCGACACAATCGGCAACCGACGAAGTTCGAGCTCCCGCGTGAACTGACCTTCGCTGCGGAGCAATCCGCTTGCAGCCCGCCGAGAGATTTAATGGCCACAGTCCCCAAGCAACCCGAGCCCCTCCCCCGTGTCCTATAACTACCACCACCCACAACCCACTCTCCAGCCCAGCGCAGTCAGCTGTTTGGCTCGGCTCTGCTTTGTTTGTGTACTTGCGCAAAAGCCCCGTTAGCAGCAATCAAAGCTCTCGCATGCGAAAACTGCACGCCAATGCTGGCACAGTGGGCTGAATTGCGGTCAAATCACACGGTTTATCGAACTCCCCATGCCGCCATGACTTTCAAATGGGGCCCACTGTTGAGAGCGCCATCAAAAGCTCGCTCACCACTCTCACTCCTACTCCTAACGGACTCTCTTTAGTGCCAAATTGAGCTTTGTTGGCAACTTTTTTTAAATAGTACTAATAACGGTAATAAAATAAGGAAAAATATGATTAAAACTTGATTAATGTTTTCAAACTATCAATCAACATGTTACAATTTGCAGTTTGTCCATATATTTGTATATTAAATATAGATCTGACGATGCCTTAATGCCTCCGTCCCATTATTTAGACAAACAATTCTTTTGCAGGTAATTGAGATTTAGGACTATCTTTATGTACAGTTATAACGTCGTTAACGTTTACTTACTAGCTAGAGACTGGACCGACTGCCGCCACTAACTGGGCGGCAGGATGCCCAAGGTCCGTAAACACAACTGAGCCGCATTCAGCTTGGCCTCCTTCTTGTTAAGGCATCCTCGCTCGGGCGTGTAACTATTCCCATTGATCTCCACAGAGAAGAGGAACGACCGGCTGTGCGGCGGACCAGTATCTTGGCGCAGCGTATACTGCGGCGGAGTCCACTTATTCTTCGACGACAGTTCGTTGAGCACACACACGGGGTGCTTGTCCTGGGTTATTACTTGCGCTAATGCTGCGGCACCCGGAGGTCCAGCTCCTCGCCCAGTGGGTCCGGATGTGTTCTTGTTCTTTCGCTGAGCGGGATTTGGGCGAGCTGCCGGTTGCCTAAGGTCCTCACGTGACACCAGACCGCGCTTGTCAAGTTTTACGTCCAGGAGTAATGGCTGCAGGGACCCGGTCTTACACCTGCCTAGTCCCTCGCCCGGTTTCCAGCCCATTTTCTGCAACAGCGCCATGCCCATGCCGCCGGTCACCGGTTTCGTGGATGTCAGTTGGTCCTTGCGCACCCAGAGCTGGGGGCCGCTGTTCAGCTCGTGGGCCTTCATCACCTGGACTCCTGTGCTGCCGGTGAACTGGCCGGGCAGGTGCTTAGAGTTGGCCCACGACGACATATTACGTTGCGCGTGATACATCATCTTGAGAGCCTCCGAGTCGCCGGGATTGTCCTGTTTGGGAAGTTAGAAAGTTAGGAATTAGCACGAGGTTGTTAGGCTCAGAAACCCCAACTGCTTACCTGGAGACGGCGAATGGCACTGAGACGCTGTGTGATTATGCTCGATACATCCATAGAGGGCGGAGCAACATCCGGAAAAATGGAGGGACTGGGCGCCGGAGTCTCCTCTTTCGCCGAAGGGATTGGCACCTCGGGGACAAAGGGCACAATAGGGGGAGCAGGCGCGGTCTCGTTTGCATTTATTACGGGCGGTGGGACAGGCTTAGGAGCTGGAAAGGCTTGAGCAGGTACAGGCACTCCTCCAAAGGCTTTGAAGGCGGGTTCCTGGGTATCCTGTTGTGGTAAAGGCTTGGCGAACACGTTCTTCGGCGGTTCCTTAAACATATTTGTGGACTGCTTCGCCGGCGGCAAAGCTGGCAGCTGCACTCCCTTATCCTTACCCTCCACCGGCACCCACACCTCGTTCATGCGATGCGTCTGGCCGGAGGACACTGGAAACTGCATGGTTATGGCCTTGGTTTGTTCCTCGCGCAGGCATGTTGCCGGAACGATTGGCGTGGAGTTCCGTATATGCATCACAATGGGCTCGCGCTCCTTCAGCTGGAAGGGATGATGGAAGGCCTTCGCATTGCCATTCTTGTCCACATCGGAATCCTCGTCGGAACTCAAGTCGGAAAGACCGTCGCCCTTGGAGATTTTCTTGCAGAAATCCGTCAGATCTTGAACCGTACGTCCGCCGTAACGCATCTTGACCAGCACCTTGTCCTTAACCTCGGGCGTCATGTTGGCCACGCCGGGCAGCGTTCCCCGCTTGAACATGCTGATGGCATTCTTCCGCGCGATCTCCAGCAAGCGCTTCTTGTCGATCCCCAGGTCTCTGGATCGCGACCGAGACCTGTCCTCTCTCCTGGTCTGTCTCCTTGCGTTCGCTTCGCGTACATGTCGCTTTGGCTCCGGCTTGGGTTCCACCCTTGACTCTATTTTAGGCTCCTCCTTGCCATCGTAGAAGCTGTTGTGGGGCCGTTGGCGTCCGTTAGAGGCTTTTTCGCGCAGGTAGGACTCCTCATCGGAGAGCGAGACATCGGAGAGGTCTCGGTCCTGCCGAGAGTTCGTCTTGGCAGCTTGAGATCCTTTGGAGCGGTCCGAGTCGTGGTGGCCGTTGTAGAAGCTGTTGTTGGAGCGGGCACGCTCTTTTTCTTTTTCTCGTTCCCGTTCCCGATCCCGATCTCGCTCCCGTTCTCTTTCCCGCTCCCGCTCCCGCTCCTTTTCCCTCTCGGTCCGCCGCTCACGATCTCGATCTCGATCTCGCTCCCGTTCACGCTCCTGCTTTTCCCGCTTGATGGGATACGAGTCTGTCTGGCTGCTCGACTCAACCGCGGAGCGCTTTCTGCTCTCAGACTTTTCTTTCTCCTTGCCTGTTGTGGACGCCGTAACCGCTGCCGCTGGAGAGGACGCTGGAGAGGACGCTGATGCCTTCTCCCTTGATTTGTCCCGATGCTTCTCTTTATCCTTATCCTTGTCGTCCTTGTGTTTGTGCTTGTGCTTCTTCCGTTTGTGCTTGGGTTTGCCCTCCGCATTTGCATCCGAGTCACTGCACTCACCATCGGACTTGGGCGGCTTCTTCTTTTTGGCCTTCTTTTCCTTTTTCTCCTTCTTGACCTTTTTCCTCTTCTTGAGCAGGTTCTTGTCGTCCAGGAGTTCTTCGGGCGGGGCAGCGTTGAATACACCAAAAAGTTCGGCCAGGATCTCATTCGAGGACTTCACTGGCTCTATGGCTTTCTTGTCGTCGGCGGAGGAGGAATCATCACTGTTCTCCGTCGATTCATCGCCGTCGTCCTTGCTCTGGCTCTGCGTTGCCGCCAGAACATCCGCCTTGAATTTGGCATTCAGAGCCCGCAGCTTGGCCTCTACCTCGGCGTCCGGCCGTTCGCTCTTCACCTTTATTTGGGGCTCTTCCTCCGATCTGAGCGGATTTGGTTGCTGCTCCGCCACTTTGGGGCTATCCACGCCTGCTGCGTGCTCTGTGTTCTCCGTCATGGCGCTTACGTTGGACCTGGCAATCGGCACTCGCCGGAACTAGTGTCCATGCATGCCTCCGGGATAACTCCCCGGACAATGTAATCCCTTTTCGCGTTGTTTTCTTTTTGCACGCCAGCAAGAACGTTTAATAATAGAGATG
>JAEIIU010056563.1:0-15011 GCA_018874675.1 Drosophila baimaii
TATATAAATAGTAATTGTTATTAAATCATATAAGGCATAAATAAACGCAAACTAATGTTTCCATGTAGGACTAATGAATTAAATTCTAGTCTAGATTAAATTACCAATTTTTTTTAATTTTAAGAGTAGACGGGATTGAATTAAGAATTTTCGGGATTAAAAAATTCGAGATAGTTGGGATTGAATCAAGAATTTTCGGGATTGAAAATTTTAAGTACGTTCGGGACACAATTAATCAAATACGTGATAAGGCCGAGATTACTACCGTTTCAGATTGATTTTGCCAACTTTATCCCGTATTTTTTTTTCTGTGTAAAGATTAACTGATTCCTAGATTGTAGGTCTTTAAAAAAGACCAACACATACGTTTCTTTTTTAACATATTTTTTGACAATTGCTGTTTTTTCTTATAATTCTCAACTCATTTTTCGGCGGGAAATATTTTGAAGATTTTTTTTTAGTTCCACCTTAGAAAAGGGTTATCTTTTGCTTGTTTCTTTTAACATTAAATGATTTCTAAGTACGAAATTTATAAAAACCTCTTTAAAATTTCTATAATTCCCAAAAGATTTTGGTAAAAAGTATAGATTTCTCAAAGGAATATACATAGATATTGAAAAGGTAACCTTAATATTATTTTTTATTTTATTATTTTCCTTATGAAACTATTTGAATTAAAAAAGCACCCATTTTTTCTGAGTGCTTTTTTGAACGAGGGAAGTGGCTGGGATCAGGGGGTTAGGTGCTTTGGGTGGCAGTCTGGAAAATGGCAAGCGCTGGCGCTCAGGCCCTGATGCGCATATTTGCTCCAATTCCGGCGCTGGCTAAATGTGACACCCAGAAGGGGGAAGCACATCGGATGGATGGATGGATGGATGTATGGGATGTATGTATGGGATGATGTGCCCGCCACACCACACCATACCACACCACACCACACCACTCTAATCTAATCAACAACGATGATGACGATGATGACCCAGTTCTGGCTGCGTTTTGCTTGCAACAGTTAGGCAAATTGAAGTCAAAGTGGAGTGCATTAGCATCTGCCACAAGCAGATGTGCAACATGCCACCGAAGAGGAGGTGGAGTAGTAGTAGTAGTAGTAGTCGTGGCCCAATCATCATTGGTAATAACCTCTGGCAGATGCACCTCCATCGGTGGAGGATTGAACCCAACTCCATGAAGTCAAAAGGAAGTCAGTCAGATCCAAGCACTGGAACTGGGCACAAATATATATAGAGACACACATGGAAACACACACACACATGTCTTCTTTTTTTTTTTTGATTATTGAATTTATAAAATTGAGCTTAATTCCCTCATTTCCTTAAATAGCTTTTAACCTAAAAAAAAGTCAGTGTGTGTGTTTCTCTTTGATTGATTTCAGCGAAGTAAGTTGTCTTTTGAAATTACTGTAATTTAGGATTTATCTTATAATTCTCAACTCTTTTTTTTTGAGACAACTAATTCCCTAATTTCCTAAAAACAACTTTAACTACCAAATTAGTAATTTAGATTAATTTCATCAGAGTATGTTTTATTTTGAAATCACTGTGTTTGCGGATTTAACTTAAAATTCCCAATTCATTTTTTTGAGACAACTAATTCTAACTAATTTCCTTAAAAACCTCTTAACCTACCAAAGGCTGTGTTTTTTTTTTCTTAAATTAATTTAATCAAAATGAGTTTCTTTTGAAATCACCGTAATTTCAAAATTAACTTATAATTCTCAACTCATTTTTCTGAGTCATCTGATTCCCTAATTTCGGCAAAACCTCTTGATGGGTTACAAAGTCTGTGTGTGTTTCTCTTAGATTAATTTCATTAGAGTAATGTTATCCTTTAAAATCACTGCTATTTCGGATTTATCTTATAATTCCCAAGTCATTTTTTCGAGACAACTATTTAAAAGATTTTGAAAAAATTCCATATTAATAAATTGATTTCTAAATTAAAAGTCTTTGTAAAAGAGAACACAATTAAATCTTCTTGGGAATCTTTATAATTTCCAACTGATTTTGCCAAAAACTTTAAATTTTTCTGCTTTATTATTTTTATAAAGCTCTTAGGCTTATGTTTTTCACATTATATTATTATATTAATAATATTATTATATTAATAATATATTACTTATACTAGCTCTGCTTGTGTTTTATGGCTCTTTAATTAGGCCTAACTCTCTTATAATTTATGCTTCTCTACATCTGCATATGCATATATATTGTAGTTTTCCCCTTTATTCCCAAAGCCTATGCCTTAGTTCCCACTTGTAGGTCAGTCTCCCTTGACCCGTATTTTCCCAGATTTTAGTAGCAGGGCTTGGGCCCTGGGTGTTGCTGGGTGTTCCATTGTAAAACTGTGTCAGTAGGAGCATCACATCCATACTGCAGTCAGTACTGTCTCCTCCTCTGCCGCTCTTGGTGAACAAAGGCTCCGGCTACGACACCGACTCCCCCTTCCCTCCCTTCGGGCGGTGTCAATTCCAGCCAGCCAAAGAATGGCCAAGCTGTCGACACCAATTGGTGTTTTTGCCATATTTAGTTACCACTGTGGCACACAGTTGGGAGCCAGAGATTGGCCAGCGATTGGAGGAGTCTCTCAGGAGAGTCTCCCTCTCCTCCTCTCACTCACTCACTCTCTCTCTTGGGCCTGTCAATGCCTTTTGGTTTGCAGCAAATATGGACAAATTGCATTGAACCGAGAGAGGAGGACCGTGTTTGGTTGGCCATGGAACCTAATGGAGCAACTGCACTGGGATGACATGATTGATGACTCCGTTTTGGCCCTAGGAGGGAACGGGTAGCTGGGTAACTGGTAACTGGTAACTGGAGCAGCCATAGGGTTCTTCAACCTTCGTTGAGTCAAGAAATTGCTGCCACCATTATTATATCATCTTGAAGTGTTATTGCTCCGATTTAGTTAGTTAACTCTAACAGTTCATAAACACTTGTGCCAGGAAATGGCAGCTCAAGAAGGGATGTCTCCACACATCTGTAAATCCAGAACTCAGCTCCCATCTTCCAGCTCCATCTAGCAGCTACATCTTCATGCTCCATGCTCCATGCTCCATGCTCCATGCAGAGTTGTCATTAATCGCAGATCGCACTTGGGTTTCGACTCAAGACGCAGGAAAATTGTCCAGAGTGCTGCTCTGCACAGTTCCACAGTTCCACAATTTCGATGTTTACGTAATGCCAGTGATTCCAAATGGGTTTCAATCTCTAGGTTCTTGGTTCTTGGTTGTAATGTCTGTGTGGCATGTAAGCTGAAACCGCAAAGAATCCCGTGGGGCTGCCTTCCTCCTCCTCCCTCCCTTGCACATAACTGTCATTGTGTCTATGTCACTAAGCAAGGCCCACTTGGATGGCTGGATTCGCGTGGATCGCTGGAGGAGGAGCGAGGAGAGTAACCACAAAATCCGCTGAGGCGCAGGGCTACCTACCTCTCTCCCATTTCCATTAATGAAATGCTTAGAGCCCCAGCAAATTATTGTTTAGCTGCTCATGCGTGTGTGAGCCTCCAAAGGGCCCGCAGCTCGCAGCACTTTCCCAAGTGGAGCAGAGACATTGGAAGCCACGGATCACTGGATCCGAGGTCGGGTTAGAACACTGTCGTGCCGCCCTGCGGTGGCTTTCACTCAGCTCGGCTTGGGTCTTCGGTCTCGATTTGCAAAAACTGGGATCTGGGATTTTGAATCTCGAATCCCTGCAGATCCCCAGGCTTTGCTTCGCTTCGCTTGCTCTCCAATTACCAGAAATCACTTTCTTTCTTTCTTTTCGCTGGATGCTGCCGCTGCCCAAGGTGCCCCCTGCTGACCAGAAACAGAAATAGGAAACACATCCATCTCGCGGGGGTCTCTCTATCCCCAATTCCAGCCCAAGTCGCTGTCTGTGTGCCCATTCCTCGTTCTCTCTCTCTCTCTGTTGTGGCGAAATGTGATGTTGGGAAAATCTATTTAACGGAATGCACTCAAATCATGCAAAAGCTTACAGAGAAGAAAATGTTGGCAAAAAAAGTACAAAAAAAAAAGAGTAGACACTAAATAAAACGTGAGTCGATGACGTGAGCCCGTCAGCCATCAATCGAGCATCGAAGTGGAGAGCCAGCAGTGGCGGCGGCAGAAGACCAGGCACTTTGTTGGCCACTTTCAAAGAGGGAGAGTCCAGTGATGGACTCTAGGGTTACCCATCTTTAGTGGATGTTAGGTTGCTCGGCAAGAATTGGTTATTCTCAAGAGTCAGGCTTTACAATCTTCTAAGGATTCAAGCTGGGCAAGTATTGATCCTAACAAAGCCTTTATAGGTATCCCAATTCTTTGGTTTCTGATTTCTTAAGAATGTGTATGGTTTTGGTTTATTTTTTTTATTCATTGTAGCTTAAATCTTTCTTAATTTTCTTTTAGTTATGATACTCAGTAGATCTTCTCCGGAGAGTGTCCACACTCTACTACAAGAAAAGCAATGCTGTTTATCCTGAAGAATTGATTACTTGAGAAAAAGAGGCTAGTAAAAAGAACTAAGAAATGAGCTTAAATATCTACTATAAATAAAACCTAGTCGTAGCTGATATTTTACTTATAATCCTCAGTAGTAGACCTACTCCAGAGACTGTCTACACTTTACTTAGAAAAAAAAAACAATTCTTTTTAATCTGAAGAATTGATTACTTGAGAAGAAGAGACTACTAAAGAAGGCCAACATATAATGAACTAAGAAACAAGCTTGAATATCTACTATAATGTTTAATCTGAAACCCACTGGTAGCTTATATCTTACTTATGATCATCTTACTTATGATCCTCAGTAGTATACCTTCTCTGGAGACTGTCTACACTCTACTAAATAAGAAGCAATTCTTTTTATTCCGAAGAATTGATTACTTGATAATAAAAGGCTACTAAAAATAACTAAAATCTAATGAATTTGGTAAAGAGTTTAAATATCTAAATAAAACGCAGTTATAGCTTTAATCTCACTTACTTAGCTCTTACTTCTTCTTAGGGTTTGAAGACGTTCTTAGGAGACTGTCTTAACTCTACTCAATGAAAAGCAATTCTATTTAACTTGATAAATTAATTACTTCATAAGAAGAATCTGCTTAAAATAGTACAAAATGTAATAAGCTTACTTAAGAGCTTGAAAAGCGCTTCTTTTTATTTAGAAGAATTGACAACTTCATAGGAGAAGAGACTACTAAAAATAGTCAACAATTAATAAACCAAGTATGGAGCTTAAAAATCTAGAAGGAACCTAGTCTAACTTACTTATCAATTAGTTTTAAACCACCGTAGAGTTTCTCAGGAGCCTGTCTTCATATACTAAATAAAAAAAAAAACATTCTTAACTGAAAATTTAATAACTATAAGAAGAGTTTACTAAAAATAACCAAAAATGTATCATCTTAATCTTATTTAAGTGGAACCCAGTCTTAACTTAAATATTTTACATATCTTTTAATTATAATCCCCCTTTTTAGACCTTCTCAGTAGATTGTCTACTTTTCTACTAAATAAAAAGCAATTCTTTTTATGCTGAAAACTGGATAACTTCATAAGAAGAGCTTACTAAAAATAGTCAATAATTAATAAACTTAATAACGAGCTTGAAATATTTAAATGAAACAGAAACATAGCTGAAATAGTACTCTCTCCGGAGAGAGTCTACAACTAAATAAAAAGTAATTCTTGTTATCACCAAAACTTACTAAAAGAGCAAAAAATAAATTAATTAAGCAGAGAGCTCATAATCATAAAGAGCTCGTAATCCCTTGGCCAACTGTGCCTAGACCGCCACAAGATGGCTATAGAAGATGGACTTGAAGCCAATCCTGTCCAGCCCAATCGATCCCATTTTATAGCAGAACGAGGACCACAGAACTAGGGAAACCATAACGAAAATCGAAAACTATTTTTCACAGCCTCTCGTGAAAGACGAGAGACCGTTTAGCCGGGTCGACGGAGGAGAAGATGCTCCTCCGTCGAGTCCGTTGTCCGTGAGCCCGTTGGCCGGTGGCGACGGTGAAGAGAATCTTGAATGGAGTTGGGGGGGGGGGGGAGAAGAATCGTTTTCTAGCATTTCCTTTTGGGAAAGAAAGTTTTTCGCCAGCCAAAAGAATACCAAAAAGATCGCCCTAAGATTTGGCTTTTGTCTTTTGCCTTTGGCTTTGTTTCTTCCTACTGGGATTTTGTTGTTTTTGTTTTTTTTTTTTGGATTTGAATCTAAGTCTGAATCTAAATCTGAATCTGAATCAGAATCTAACGGCATCGGTTACACTACATAACTGTTCTCACTTTCTTCACCGACGTTTTGCCGCGCTCTTTAGATTTATGGCTGCCGCTTCTTCGTTCTTTCTTCGCCGCTCTTCACCGTTCTTCTTCTGCGTTTTGTCTGTCTTTTGTTCATTTCTCGCATTTCCGGTGTTTAGTATTTGTAGAATCAGAACCAGAACCAGAGAACCGGAGTTTTGGAGCTTGGAGTTGAAGCATTACTTAGAAGCCATTACATGGCAAAAAAAACCAGAGAAGAAAATACAGAAAAGTCTCAAAAAAAAAAAAGAGACCAAACTGGACTTAACTAAGGACAAAGCTCCTATTAATTTCGAAGAGAACCTCCTCATTTGCATCACCTTAGAATAGAATCTCCATTTGTCTCGATGGCTTAGCACTTTCACCCATCATCGACATGGAGGAAGGAGGCTTTATCCGTTCAACTTCGGGATTCGGATCGTAAATCAATATAATAGACATAGCCAGGCAGTCAGCATATTAGTGTAAAGAGATTATCTTTTGGGGTGGAGAGGAGAGCAGAAAGAGGAAAGAGCCAAAGACAAGATCGAGTGAAATCAGTTTTGGAACCAGAAGTTATTTTCGGAACGCTACGAGACGCAATGAAAGTAAAACCCATTAGATTCAAGCCCCGACGACGACGACGACGACGACGACGATGACCATAACAAGAAAGCAGGTAAACACCACACACAACATGGCGTGAGTGTGCGTGTGTGAAGACAGACATTAAAATAAAATCAAGTTAACACAACGCACGAAAATTAAGAAAGAAATAATTGTCAAAAGCGGAGAAGCTCCGAAAAGAAAGGCTTAATAGAAAAATAAGAGAAGAGAGCAGCGCACTGCAAGCCCAAGTCGGAGTCGGAATCGGAGTCCGAATCCCAAGTCCAAGTCCAAGTCAAGTCCAAGTCCAAGGCGGAAGAGCGGCGTGTGCCCTTTCTTCAAAGTGAAATTTCCTTCAATGCCACTAAGTCCACAATGGGGACCGAGAGCACATCAAAACATAAAAAGCGAGCAATTTTACTTGCATCAAACGCCCTTTTGTCCACAAACACCGAATTTTGTATGACCTTAAAAGGGGGTTTTTCCTTTTCAAATAATGTATTTTGTATTAATTAATAAATTTGTAATATGTAATATCTAATATATATATATTACATATTAAATAATATTAAATAATATATATTACATATTATATATATATTAAATGGTTTTCAAGATTAACCAGTTCTTAACTCAATGATAACTAAGATAAAATCCTGATATTTCTTGATTAATTTCTTTCTAAATCGACGCACCAACTTTAAGGCCTCAGTTCTCTTTATATTATTATTATTATTATTATTATTATTATTATTATTATTATTATTACTATTATTATTATTATTCTGTTTTAGAATTTAATCCTTTAATACAAATAAATAAGTAAATAAATAACAAAATAGGGAAACCCTTAGTTTCTTTTATATATTTGTATATATATTATATATATATATTTCTTTTATATATTTGTCAAGGGTTCTAGCAAATATAAAGAAAATATGTCGCAATATACAAAAAACAATATGTTATTTCCGCTCATATCCCAGAAGCTTTATCAGAAGTCAAATTACTGACGATTGACTTCAAACTTTTTCAATTTATGTCACTAAATTCGTACTTGGGAATTTTAGAGGCAACATTTAATGTTGGAAACACAGAGGTGGTCAAAAGTATGTACACAAATTACACATACGTACTTATAAGATTTGTTTAAATACTTTTGACAACCTCTGTATTTATGTATATTATCCTATGTATAAACCAATACACATTCCTTTATTTTTTTAATGTATATAAAATAATGTATATAATATATAAAATATATAAAATAATTAATATAATATATAAAATATTTAAAATAAACTCTTATTGTTTCTTAAGATCATCTTGTAGTTAATTTTAAAAAGATACTTTTAGTTCCATTAAAATCTAAATTTTAATATGTTTTTCTAAATTTGAATAGAGGTATTTGTGTCATAAATTATTATATATTATATAATATATATACAAATATACTTCTTTTATTGATATTAATGATATTATATATTCTATTATATATTGTTTCTCAAAAGTATTTTTTCAGTTCAGCTTTTACTTTAATTAGATTTTAAATTTTCAATATTAATATTAATAGTTTATAGTGATGCCTATATAATTAGACCGAACTATCACTGCGACTTTAATGTTTTAACTTATTTAAAAAAATGTATTAATATTCCAAAAACCCCTATTAAATAAGTAACTGACTGACTTGGTAACATTCTTAAATAAGCATTAAATGCGAAATTTATTTTTATTTTCAATAAAAAGCCTCTAATGCCTTTTCCTAGTCCACCAACTCCCTAGCCCGTAGAGAGTATTTAATGAAGAGCTAAAAAAAAAAAAAAAACAGATCCAAAGGCAAGGGACACACACGCACTGTCCGCGACAACGGACAACGGACAGCGGACAGCGGCCTGTGGCTGTAATGAAAAGTGCGTAGATCATTACGGAGCTTCCTCCGCGCCTCGCATTCTTTCTTCGGCTTTCTTCCGAGAGAGACGACGGGGCTGATGTTGGGTTTTACTGCATCTTAAGACACCATTTATTTTGCGTTTAATTGCCACAATTGTGAAATTAATTTCGTTTTCGTTTTCATCGGCCAGTGAAATCTTCATGGTTGTTTTTTTTTTTTTTATTATTTTTTTTTTTTTTAATATCTATCTTTTTTATATATATAGTTTTTTGTGTGGCAAATGAATGACAGTCCGTCGGCGGGTAAGAGTGCCAGGGCCGAGTGCCTCGAACTCTTCTCACCTTTTGTGGCAAATGACAGCAAAGAAACCTCCACCCATCCAGGCTGGGAGTGGTGTTGTTGATTGGGTTTTCACATTATTCAATCGATCGACAGCTTCGAATAAGCCAAGGCATGGGATGTTACCAAACTTGAAATATTATAGAAAATATGGTATGGTAGTACATGTTCTCAAGAAATCTAGGAAATCTTTTGGCAGCAAGTATGACTCGCTGAAAATTAATGAACAATTGTGGTGGCCATTACCTGACAACTAGTTCTCCATTGGAGATGGAGAGGGAATCCGCCCCAGTGCTCCCATTCCGATGGCGCTGGGCTTCGAACTAGATTGGCTCGAAACCAAATCTGCCATTAGTTTGCTATTTGTTCTCGGGGCTTCAGCAGCACTTTGTGGGCTTCCCACACACGAACACACACGATTCTTGGACTCAATGCCGGCAGTTACAAGTTGAGAGTTGAGAGTCATCGTTGGTCGTCGTCGTTGTCGTCGTCGGTGATCCCAATCCAGATTTGTGTTTGCACTCGAAATTAGTCGAGAGAATTGGCGGTAGGAGGAGAGCTTGGGGAGGAGAGGGTGTCGAGGCCGTCGCCGCCCTCATTCGACATTAGCTGACTAAACATGGCAGCACAGCCGGAAAGAAAGAAAGACCCACGAAGACTGGAAGAAAGAATTATGCGGGGCAGGCAGGAATCTGGCAGAATCAGAATCGCAGACAAATTTGAGTTTCAAATCAAAAGCTAATGAAAAGGTTATAAATGCCGTTACAAAGCCAGCATAGAGAGACCGAGGAGCCATAAAAGTCGGAAATTATGCCAAATGCTAAGAAGACACACGAGTGAAGACTCACGAGAAGATAGAGAAGAAGACTCTTCTCGGCTGCTTGGAGAATCCAAAAAGCAGCAGCAGAGTGGCTTCTAATTTTGTTGCATTGCCAGAAGAATGCGAAACATGCAAGCACACTGTGAGAAAATATTGCCCAGAAAGAGTGGCTCTTCTTCTGGCGGGGATTTCTCCAAGAACCCAAGAGCGAAAGAGATAGACAGAGACACAGTTCGCATTCACACGCCAAGCGGCGAGGCAGCAAATGGCGAATTGATGCCGCCGATGATGATGAGCTGCCAGACTCCAGACTCTGGCCAAGATTCTGGCCAAGACTGCCACGCTCCAAGACCAAGACCCAGTCCAAGTCCAAATCCAAGTCCAAGTCCAACTCGAAATCGGACTGCGTTCCAACTGCAGGCATAATGAGAGACGGCGATGCCTGAGATTATGCTAATAAGTTGGAGCTGGCCAAACGGTACTGGGAGACGGCACTGGGAGACGGCACTGGGAGACGGCGACTGAAATCTGGCGAAGAAGAGTTGGCCCAAAAGCGCTGCAAGCGACGACAGCGACACACAAAACTGAGAATAGAACACAACGGCAACAAAGGCAGCCAGCCAGCGGGGTGTATATGTATGTATCTCTCTATCTATTCGAAGTCCAAGATACCCTGCCAGTGGGAAGTACTCTTTATTGGCACTGGGATACATTTTGGAATGGAAATTTGGCTCAGGGAAAGGGAATATATACCTCACTAGAATAAATCCCTAAAAATATGTGAATACCAATTTTAAAGATGATGTGTTTCCTCTTCTTGAAGAAGGAATACAAACACAATTAAGGCAAAATAAATCGATTTTCCTAACCAAATTTTAAGAGAATAATCGGTACAAAATTTCACTTTAAAAAATATAATAAAAACATGTTTAGTTTATTCTCTATTATGAGTCCTATCCCTTTTGCTATTGCTGTTCCAGTGTGTTTGCTTCTTCAATTCTTTTTATATTAATATATCGATTACTTTTTTTGTATAATAAAAATATTTCTATCCTAGTCGTATTGGATATGAATTAAATAGTTTACAATAAATACAAATTAGACTTTGGACAGAACCAGAAACAAATATTTAATTTGTAATCGATTGGAAGTCGAGCAGAAACGCACATTTAAGTTTTCGATAAAAACATTGATAAATTGGCTATGTGTTTTCGTTTGTTTTTCCAGCCCTAATAGGTACAGTTTATATCTATATGTATATTACAACTTTTACCGATTATTTAATGTTACTTAGGATCCTTTCTTTCTTTACTTTCTCTATCAAAAAAATGCTAGTACCTAGAGCTGAAAAATAATCTATAAAAGATGTTTCTTGAGCCACAATCGATTTAAAATCGCTTAAAATCGTTTACAACTTTATTACAATAACGATTAATCTATGCTTTTTAAGCCTCTAATTATTATGTTGATAATATTTATTATTTATCATTAATACTATTAATTATATATTTAGTTTAAAACGTTTTTAAATTCTCTACAAAAAAATGCCTGTAACTAGAGCTAAAACATCATCGATAATAGCTGTTTATCGTGCCAAAATCAATTTAAATCGATTAAAATCGATGCTTCTTCTGTCCCACCTGTAAATAAATAGTCACAAATATATTTCGGATTGCCAAAATGCAGTTGCAAATAAAAGCACCCGCTTTTCCAGAGTAAGACAACATGAGCGCAACATGCAACAGCAACAGCAACAGCAATAAAAGCGGCAACAACTGCGACAGCTTGCTGAACAGCAACGGAACGTCCGAGACAAGACAACAGTAAAAGCCAAAGTCAAAGCCAAAGCCAAAGCTGAAGCTGAAGCTAAAGCCAAAGCTAAAGCCAAAGTCTGAAGCTGAATCTGAATCTCAGGCAGAGACTGCGACTGAGTCGGAGGCTCTGCATTCTAGGTCACCGAATACTAGGAGCAGGCCAAGCCAAGCCAAGCCAAGCCAAGCTGCTGTTGCATGTTGCATGTTGGTGGTGTTGGCCAACGTCTCATTCAGTTATCAGTTGGCTGGCAGAACGGGCCAAAAACCCGGCCCAGCCAGCCAGCAGTCAGTGGGATGTGCAGCTGGAAAAATTGCGGAGATGGCGGGAAGAGACTGGGGCAGGATGGGGCACCGCAAAATGGAAATCGGTCAATTGTTGCCTGGTCAACTGTCATCCAAGCGGTCTCTCTGTCTCCCTGTCTCTGCGTCTCCCTGTCTCCCTGTCTCTGCGTCTCCCTGTCTCCCTGTCCCTCTGTCCCTCTGTCTCCCTCTGTCCCTGTGTCTCTATGTCCCTCTGTCTCTGTGCCATATTGTCTTTTTGGCCTAAATGGCATTCCAAATGGATTGGCAAGACAACTAACCAGATGAGATGCAGCCGGAGGCCAGCCGAGGGGGCACTGGGACAAGGTGAAGCTGGGCAAATGGTAATGAGACTTGACATCCCAAAGCTTGGATCAACATTTTTTCCATCTCCTTTTCCATTTTCCATTTTTTTCTTTTTTTTTTTGGGGTGCGGTTGCAACTGCCAACTGCAAAATGAAGTTATAGACGAAAAAAACACTCGACTGGCCATTATGGGAATAAATTGGCAAATCCATTAGGTTTTTTGATTTTATGAAAATTACCCACGGCGACTTTCTTAACTCATATTTTCGCCTAGGCAACGACAGGTTTTCATGTTGATTAATATATCGGCATACAAGTTGGGAAATTAGAAATAGTAAAAGAGTAGTCGAGAGTGTTATTTAAATAGTTTTCCCAATACTATATAAATTATATGGCAATCTGGGAGAGTTATCTGTAAATTCTTCTACTAAATATTTTCATTTTTTCTCTAATTACAATACAAGAATAGGGAATTGCCTCATTAATAAATATATAGAATTCTATGTTTAGAAATTTGCAATAATAGTAAAGTGCATTTATTTATTTATTTTGTTTTCTAATTATACATTACAGAATATATCTTTATGGCGATATTGTAGCGGAAGCTCATATATAAGTCCATATTTTAGAGTTGTTAGATATATGCATGTGTGAAAAATCGATATTTTCTTTGAATAGAAATAGACAAAAATATAAAGAAGTTATCAAAACTAGTTCAGCTAATTTGATAAATGCAAATAAATTATATAACAAAATGTCTGCCTATCGATACTGCATCGATATTTGAAGCAAAAGCCGATATGTAAATCGATATCTTAGAGTTGTTACATATTTATGTGTGATAAATCGATATTTTGTTTGTTATATCGGACTGTGTCAAAGAAATCGTAGTAAATATAAAGAAATTATTAAAAATGTAGTTTTAAACATTTTTTAAATATAAACAAATTTAATTTAAAAAAATATAAAATTGTAGTAACAATTAAAAACCAAGAAAATATTTGTAATCGAATCGATATTTGACGCAAAATTCGATATATATAAATCGATATGTTAGCGTTGATACATATTTATGTGAGGTTAATTGATATTTTGTTTGATATATCGAACTCTTTCAACAAATATTAAGAAGTGATCGAAAATAAATAATAAAAGTATAAAAATGTACAACAATTTAGCTTAAATTATAAATGACAGAAAATATCACAATATATCGATACAGTATCTATCTCTAAAATATTGATTTATGGATCGAATTTGGCATATTTGATTTGAAATATTATATCATAAACATTATATCGATATGTAATATCATACATTTCATCTCGATGTATGTACATTCCTGGTAACAATCACTTTAAGCGCTTCCGTCACCTGTTAGCCAAGATCTTGGCCAAAAATGCACAACTGATAGCAAGATTCCTCGCATATCCAGCACCGATCTCACCTGATCTTTAACAGTTCTTTGGCCGCTAATCACCATAATGATAATGGTAGTGGTCACCGATAATAGTCGGGCTGGAACAAGCGATAATGATCTGGCAGTTAGAGCCAAGAACCCAGAGAGCCAAGAGCCACAAGCCAAGCTCCCCACTCCCCCCCCGTTCCCCGAATCCCATCGAAAGGCGTTGCAAACGCTGACAGAATGTGTCGCCTCGGTGGCCTCCACGACACAAAATGACACAAAACCACACGAACGAAATTAACGATCTCAGGCCGTCCGTCGTCTGTCACTGATTATGATTGATATTGTGCAAAATCTATGCTGATACCGATACCGATGCCGATGCCGATACCGATACGGCGGCCACCCCGGAGGAAAGTCGCAGCAGCGTTGGAATCCAACAGGAATGGCCATAGAAACGGAACATGATTGCCGAACAAATTGAAACCCGTTTTGTGTCACCTTCCAGTAGATGGAATGGAATGGAATGGATTCGAATGGGGGGATTGGTTTGGTTTGGTTTTGGAAGCAAACAATGACTCACCAACAATGTTGGCGTCACCCTGCCATGGCCTGGCCTGGCCTGGCCATCATCATCATCGTCATCGTCATCTTCGCCATCTAATGCTGTCGATCATCATTAATCTGCGGTGGACCAACCCACCAGATTTGCTTCGACGCCTTCTATGTATGCAAATTGATTAGCATTGTCTTGCCATTTATTTTAGGTATCGGGTTCGGGCTGGGGCTTGGGATCGGGATCGGGGATATCAATGTTTTTTTTGGGGCACGTTGGCTATGTGGGGAAGGGTTTTTGGTTTATAATTTATATGTATTTTTAAATGTGGGAAAAGGGAGTTTAGATGGTTTTTGTGGTTTTTTTCGATGGTATATGCGAATATAAGTTATTATGTATATACATATATATTAAATATTTTATTTTATAATATGTATATAAAAATATATGTATTTATATATGGAAATAAGGAGTTAAGATGATAATTGTGATTATTTTCTATGGTATATGCGAATATAAGTGACTATATATAGTATATATTTTATATTATAATCTATAAACATGGGAATGGGGATTTTAGATGGTAGAAAAGAAGAAGTTACCTTACATTTATGTGACTTATTATACCCTTGCAGGGTATTATAATTTTAGTCAGAAGTTTGCAACGCAGTGAAGGAGTCATTTC